>JH152996.1:51315-85587 GCA_000226015.1 Mnemiopsis leidyi
AACTCAAACTCCATGATTGACTGGTGCAGCCAGAAAGGTGGTCCGCAGATGGCGTGATGGCCCTGGAAAAGCCCTCTCCAAAACTACTCAATAGGTTCAATAGGTAGGTAGGTTTCACTGACTTAGTATAAATAATTCCAAAAATGACTGCAAATTAAAAGACCAAATAATCAAAGTTTTTTGACATGAAGTAGGAAGGGGTTTCGACTGTGATGATGTCATTATGGTAATTTACCTCTGACATTAAGGGGGTGTTTTGTGATGATGACGAATGATGACAGAGGGGGGAGGGGGTAAACATTACTGAAAATTTGCTGAAGTCATATGTGAACGACCCCTTATATTACAGGCTCAATTTTATGTATTTTTCACATATTTTACATAATCCTAGTCACTAGTTATTTGATCGGTAAATAGAAAATGTTTTACATGTTTATAATACCAACTTGTTACATATTATTTCTGTACATATTTATCCGTTTAAGAAAGCTGAGGAATTACATTATTTTTATACAGTTTTGAAGGTAATCTTGCACAGGGATTGGACAATTGGTTACAGCTGCAATCTGTTTTTTCTTTTTGTTTACTCTTGGCGAAAGGAGCTTGTGCATAGATTTCCTTTCTATTATGCGTTTTTTTCTTAACAATTAGTATTTATTAATAGTCACTCTTAATTTATTTTTGTTCTTTAACCAATTCTCACAAGTTAGTCTTAAATATTTATGCTATTTTTGATAAATTAACAACATAATTTGTGTTTAATACCCTTTGGCAGACTTAAAACCTTACAGAAAATTGCAATTATTATATTACCACTAACTAGTTACGTGCTAATAGAAGCACAAAATTATTCAAAATTATTAACACATTTTGTCAAGTTTTTCATTTGATTTAACATTAAGATTAGCGATCTCGTTAGATAGATCACAGCCAAAAAAATCCATTGATAAAATTGCTATTTTTGTATTATGCACCAAAAATTATTTATTCTTTTACAATTTGGTTTCAAAATGTAATTTTGTAAATTCTTTTTAAATAATTCTTTTCTTTTAGCATTCTTTTACCGATATGTTATATATTTTGTGTACGTGTTTTAAAAGATATCTTAAGTATTACAGGAGATTATCAAGGACACTTTTAATCTATGATATTAGAGTGTCAAATGTTTAATTGTTTAACTTAGTTCTGTCGAAGAGTTACACATTTTACTTGTTAAACAAAATAATGTTACAACATATTCTAAGTCAAAATTCTGTTACATTTGACTTGTGAGTCAGTCACAATGAGCATGAAGTTAACACTATAGGTTAAGTTCAAGAAAAACTGTCAATTGTCATTACGAGCTAGCACTTATTGAAACTAGCAAATTAAAGCGTCTCCCAAAATAAATAAATAGTTATCCTGGATTCCCCTGGACGTTTCCTTTAAAATGTTCCGATTTTGCAAGATTATTGTGCCAATCCTGAAGGGTAGGGAAGTGTTTTAAGAACTCTGGCTGGGCGGCCAAGTGTGTTCCCAACTCTGCAAACAGGGCGAAATCTGCGTAACTCAACTGAAATGTAAGATTTTGATTTAGATAAGTAGGCCTGAGAGAACGCGGATATCAGTTCAGTTAATCTTACTCAACTAATTATCTGAGACCAAGAGCTATAATAAATTCCAAGATTTTTTCTGGTGGCAAAATAGGTAGTTTTCTCACGTTTTAACTCAGAAAGCCATTGATTTGATAGAAGGGAGTACAAAGATAATATTTGGACACACCTTGTTTCCCACCAAGAACTCCGTTCCATCCAGACTATTCTCCAAGTGCCTGCTAAACCCAATCAGGTAGTCCTTGGCCTTCTTGTTCTGTCTGAGCTGACGGTGGTTGCTCTGAAGGTGATCACCAAGAAGCTGGTTCCCTGGTGCCGTGTCCGGCTCTTTCAGCTCAAACGGGTTCTTCCGTTCACCACTCATGGGATCTATCCCATGTCTCTGTCTCTGTCTCCGCATTGGTCCGAACCCCCCGGACTAGGATAAGGCCTTGAATTCTTTGCAAAAATTTAACCATGGAAACGTGATAAAATAATTAGCCAAGGGACTGAAAGCTGGCGTTTGTTATGAAAAAAGACATCTGAACACACCTCCTCGTCCGTAAAGATTCTCCCACGACCTGCCCTCCTCATGCCCCGACCACGTCCCCGGGGCGGTCTCCCGAGACCCCTGACTCCTCTCAACAGTCCTCTCATCTCCTGCCCCGGCTCTTCCTCTGTCAGTGTTGGGATCATCGGTTTGGGACACCTTCTGAATTCTTCTACAGCTTTGAGCAACATGTCTGCTTCTAAAACCTATTTGATTTTTGTTTAGCTCCTCGTTAAAGTTGTTATGACATTTGAGCATTTTGAAATACTGAGTACTGACACTTTTGATTATCATTAATAAATTGAGCTTTTTCAGAAGATTTGTTAGTAGACTTATTTCTAGTATTTCTCTCGATCATTATAATGTAAATCTCTGTGCTCTAAAACTATTGGGTTTTACCTGTTTTCAGTCGCCCTAAAACTTACGAACAAGACTGGGATCAAATTCACTATATTTATACATACCTCAACAGGCTCAGGTGGATAGAATCCAGCAAGTTTCGCTACGTAACGAACGATGGGTTCCACTCCCGAGTAAAGCTGGAGATCTACTTCCAGCGCAGGAAGTTCTCCAAACGGTACAGAACTCTTCATCTCGTCTTCTTTGTCGTGACTGGGGGATATGGTGTACATATTGAGCCGTTGACTTTGAGATCATTGGTTGTGGAATGTGTGGAGAGGTCGATATAGTGGACAGAGGTCGATATAGTGGACAGAGGTCGATATAGAAGACAGAGGTCGATATAGTGGACAGAGGTCGATATAGTGGACAGAGGTCGATATAGAAGAGGTATGCAAATCAGTGGTTTCTAGATCCCATGTTTGTACTTTGTTAATAAGCTATGATAATGATTAATGATCCTAATTGATTATTGGTTAAGTAGTTCACTATAAATAGTATAAAATTAAACAAAGGCCACCTACTTTACCACACTCAAACTCAAGTTTGATACTTTAGCCATCAGTTGGATGGCATCCGCATCTTTGTTCCCGGTCACTATGTGAATTTTGTAGTTATTCTCAGTATCCATGATCTGTGGGAGCCGATCTCAATCATGATTTTGCAAAATATCCCCGACAAAATTGAACTTATCGTGTGCTTTTTCATATCCCAATCTATAACAGCTCCAGTGTAATTAGGAGTCCAAAAGGTAATTAACGATTTCAACGTAGTCATGTTTAACTCAGCAGGTAAAACGCCAGACGTAGAACAAAAACTGCAACGCTTTGCACCTGGCGTTATTCCAACTCAATCACATGATACAAAGAACGACCTGAATTGCACACTTGGAACATATGTACATCAAACAAGACTAAAACTGTTAACTTTAAAAAATTATATGAGCTTGTGTGTAGATCTAATTGATTTGTATCGTCACATGATCAGTGCCCACACATTGTGTAAATGTAATGTGTAAACTTTATCCAGAACCTCAGTAATTATAGGTTGTCTGTTTTACTTTTTGTGAGCAATTTCGCTACTCCTTCGTTCAGGCGGCCGTTTGTCTCTCTTTGTAGCCTACTGGATCCAATTTTGTTGTAATTTAAGTCGCTTATACATTTCTTGCTTAAGTACCTCTGTCGATCGTTCTAGATGGATTGTCGGTAACGAGTCTGGATTTCATGGAGGATGGTGGTCACGAGGTAAACTCAAATATTGGAGAACAAGCTCTATCTCATGAGGTGGTAACTTGTACCAGTGTACAGCACTCCTACGAGATTTGTATCGGATGTGGAGATGCGATCTTAAGAGAGGATCTGATAAACTTCCCTCGCTTCTGTTCTCTCCTTTATCCATGTCAGCTTCTCAGGTACTATTACACTGGCATTAAATCAGCTGCAGTCAGCATTTACTCACATTTCTAGGTCTACCTCGATGTTTCAAATATCGAGGCAGAAATCTTGAACAAACCGAAAACCTAGCGTGAGAACTTAAATTGCAGTTGTGTGTTGACGGAGATTGTTTGTAAACACCTTTTTTAAAACCGACTAATAACTGGCTCCGTCCCAACTTCCACAACAACCAGACTGTTGTTGAGACTTGAGACTGCTATATTACGAGATAGGTTGAGATGCAGGAAGTAGGTGTAGATAAAGTGAGGGAAGTGGGTGTGGATAAAGTGTGGGAAGTGGGTGTGGATAAAGTGTGGGAAGTGGGTGTGGATAAAGTGTGGGAAGTGGGTGTGGATAAAGTGTGGGAAGTGGTTGTGGATAAAGAGTAACCATACTGTAGGGGATGTAGGTGTGTTGGAAATATTATCCCCTAACGAGATAGTCCGATAAAGTCAGGGATCATAGTGGTATCGTCTATTGAGGTAATCAGTTGTTATAATATTGAGGTTACGTATCTTGCTGCTCTCTGCTAGGATAACAGATTATATCGGACTGCAGGGCACCCACTCCCATCCCTCTAGCTCTCCCTGCAACTGGACTAGAGGGGTCATTACACCATTATACTCCGCAAAGTTATATTGTCAGGTAGGTCGCTTACCGCCGCAAAGTTATTATCATGGTTAACACGTAGATCTTTGCTGCACCAGGAAACTTTTCTGTAATGTTTGTAGTCCAATGCGAGCAGCACCTCTGCTGTTTATACCCTGTCTTGGCTACACTTACCGACTGGTTTAATAGTTGTCATCCTCAGCATTCCAGGTATGCAAACAGTTCGCGCACCTGATCCGTCTAACTGCAGTTATATGTTGCTTCCTTCTAGTCACATGTCCCTGACAGATGTCACATCTTGCTGTAATACCGATCAAATTCCGTGCACATTTGTAATGCTGCAGACCTCTCCTATTACAAACTGTCATTTTATTAATCGAAATATTTTCCGGTTTAACTTAAAGCTCATTTCTTTGCAGAGCGAGATTGGTCAATCCACGAGCAGTTTTAAACTTATTCCGGTTCAGGCTGATCAAAATTACAATTTTAAATTGTGCATATTTTAACCTTGTCAATTTCTGAGGTGGCCCTTTTAAAAGATGTTTACGTAAAGTATGATTCATGATTATGATCTTGACAGGCACCGAAAAGTAAATGAAAAATGAAAAATAAGCTCATGTTGATGATTGTATCTGTTTATTTTTAACGTCAATAATTGTTTAAAAAATCGCAAAAACAATTTTAGGAGCAACTGTTTCTTGCATTGGACTGACGTACATGATATAAGTCACGATGCTACTGAGTCCTGAATAAATATTAAATCAATTCATTAAGTACTTGAGATAACTCATCATCATTTGCTCTATGCTATTTTAACTCATTTCATCTTTGCTTAACTGTACTATCATCCTTCTGTATATTGACAAATCTGATATCTTGGTTCACGATCATGCTCATTGAAATCTATTCCCAAGGTTCGACGAGCAGTGAGCACAGAAGGGCCTAGTAAACCTTGCGGCCTTGTGGCCTACCTTGTTGTCACGGTGGTTAATAGTGTCGAACGACGCCATAACGTTTATCAATGATCGAGGCTTACCGGCAAACGGGCACTGACATTGCACATAGAACCGGCAAGCCTTAGGGCAAAAATAGACGATCAAACGATTGTCGATTGAGCTATGATCCTGCCGATTTTCATACACAGTACACTTACAGCTTGTATGTACATTTCGAATCGCTACCTTACACATAACTATTAACTTCTAACCCCATGACTCAGGGAATGCGGTGATATTTGATAATGTAAATATGTAGGCCACTGAAATAGTGAAATGTCGCGTTATCAAATATTATATGACGTCACGTTTGTGCGCGCGGCGCCCACGTGCACGCTCTCTGACATTGAGACACTCATAGTGTGTTCGGCACGTACTCACACTCCGCAGTTTGCACACACTAGTTAAAGTTTTTTATGGTTTATCACGTATAGTTTGTCATCAGTATTTCCCGCATGAGGTTGTATTGCCGTCTATTAAACCGGTTTCAGCTCACACTTTTTCAAATGCCTTTCTTCAAATGCCAGCGATGTTTTGATTAAGATATTTTCTTCGACTACTGTCTACTCTTTCATTCCTCCACTGACTGTTGAATCATTGAGTGTAGATTTGTAGAATGAATGTAAAACTGATCTCATTGATATTTGTACAGAGTGGATTGAGGAATGTAAACCGTGGAATTTGCTGTTTATGAAACAAGTTCATCTGTAATCTTATCACTTATCAGTTGAGGAGTTTATCATACCGCCATCTCCGGTATTGCCCATAAATTTTGTTGTCTCGCAACAGTACTGGTATATCTCTTTTCGTTTTTATATTCTTGGGATCTGTCTTGAAAACATCACTGGAGTCATGTCTTCTCTTGCCAAGCGACTGTAAGTATTCTTTGTATTCATGTGCCAATAATTCTTTATGATTATCATGCGATATACCAAATACCAATGAATCACTATTGTTGGGATAAATGTGACTAAAATATTAATATAATTATTCAATTATCGTTAAATGTGATAAATAGATCTCTGTGTTTCTAAATCATGATAGCAGGATGCCCTCTCCACTCGCTATATAAACTAATATTTACTCAGCACCTAATTTGTACAAAAAGGTACACTTCTCCAAGAATATCGCTGACCTTACCCAGTAATAAGACATATTGTGACTCGAGTGTAGCTGTGTTTATTTAGAGTACAAAACTCGACCATTATTTGCCGGACTATCACATCTTCTTCCTTCCACCTCCCGCTTGCCACACTTCAGTTCCAAAACTCAGTGTAGTTTGTGTCATGGTTTATTCAAATTTTTTTCTCAAAGTATTCTTAAAATTCAGTGTAGTTTGTATAGGTTTCTTAAAGTTGCCCGCAGTGCTGCGATGTTTTCCGGATCAATTCGCCTTTGCACACTCGCTTTTGCACACTGTCAGAAAATTTATATAGTTTGGTTTTCAAGTCTCTTTCTCTCGTAATACCGTTTGGGCTCAAATTCGTTAACAAAAAATCGTCGTCGGGATATGACAACTGTTCATGTTGTCATACTAGGGGGTGCAACTTTTTTTGGGTTAAGTGTCTTTTTTGGGGTGGTTGTCTCAATTTTAAGACTTTGTTTTCTCTGATCCCCAATGGGTACGTCTGAAAAATTTTTAGGTTTAATAAAGATTATGTTTCTAGCGCCAACATTCAAGTTGACACGGATCTTGTTAAGTTTAATCAAGTTTATGTTGTTTTGCTCTTTGTTATATACTTTGTTATACTTTCAAACAATTCAAAACCTTGGAGACTTCTATCTAATCGAACACCGCTATAGATTTTAGCTAGTCTCCAGCACACACCTGCCAACGCAGTAGTCAAGTCTGGTTATGATGATGTCACCAGGTACTTACCCCAACCTTGTAGATCTGTAGATCTGTAGACATGTAGATTGTAGCTACTGCCGATCCAGGTGGTTAATGATGTAAGGTTAATGATGTAAGCTGATCTACACGTACACGGAATAATGACACCATGTGCAGCTCCGGTCTCGTCCCTTTATAGAGAGAGCTTGGCTACTTTGCTATTACTCAACTTTGCTAGTACCCCTGATTATGTTAGATTTTACACACTCGCTACATTGTAACACTGTTTATTACTACAATTCTCTCTCTCTCCTTCTCTCTGACCTACAAGTAACACACACCGCATGTGTTTCGTGAACTTTATTGCAACAAGAGAAAAGTGGGGCTGTACTTTGATCACGTGTCTAATGTGCACCGTGCTCAATAACATTAACCTAAGGACGTTGAGTTTAGTGGAGCCACTTAGTCCAATAGTCGGTGTTGGAACACATTACGTCATCCATGGGTTGCTTGGTTGTGTCATATAATTTGTAACCAGAAGTTTAAAGTTTTAAGTTCTCCAGTTCTTCTGTTCTTCAGTTCTTCTGTTCTTCAGTTCTTCAGTTCTTGTGTTCTTCAGTTCTTCAGTTCTTCAGTTCTTCAGTTCTTCAGTTCTTCAGTTCTTCTGTTCTTCAGTTCTTCATTTCTTCAGTTCTTCAGTTCTTGTGTTCTTCAGTTCTTCAGTTCTTCAGTTCTTCTGTGTTTCAGTTCTTCTGTTCTTCAGTTCTTCAGTTCTTCTGTTCTTCAGTTCTTCTGTTCTTCAGTTCTTCTGTTCTTCTGTTCTTCAGTTCTTCAGTTCTTCAGTTCTTCAGTTCTTCAGTTCTTCAGTTCTTCAGTTCTAGGTTCTTCTAATGGTGCTGTAATGAGTTGTTTGGCCAGCCTTCTCCTGGTGGCTTATTCCGTGAAGTTTTGTACGCAATTCATATTTTTTTATTTTGTTGGGTAGCGATATGGCATTTTCGCTTTGTTCGAACGTGTGTGTTAAATTTGACAGTAAGATTATCAGTCACATCTGCAGTCTCTGACCTTACTTTCTTTAATATTTGATATTTAAAGTGTCGTTCCTAATTATCACATTTCTTTTGGTTTGGAAACGAATAATGTACATCCATTATTTATTCATGTAAATTGATTTTATCAATCGTATTAACGCTGCAAATCTTTTTGATTTTGAGGTGGTTAGTGATCCTCTAACTAGAACTCCCCTCTAAGTAGAAACCTCGTTAGAACTTAAGTAGTATTAAAATTTCCGGTTCCGAGCAAGGTTAAAATAGGGGACTAAACATTTTAAATAGTTGCTTCGTTGCGGTAAAATTTATTTTCCAAAGCCCTGAAAATTGAAATATTGAAAGATACGGCGTAAAACAACTTAAGTTAAGAAAGCTATGCGACTGGCTGCTTCATAGAAATTTCGCGCTGCTTTTTAATCAATTAAGATGAAACAGAATGCAGAGTTATTACACGTAAATGAAAGCACAATCAGCAAAAACCTTCCACCATACACACTTAACAGCTGGGCTATCACCATGGCAACCCACTGGAATACCATTCTTCCTCCGATAATGTAAACCCTGTCTATCTCTCTTTAACTGTTAAAATCAGATTGTCTAGACCTGCCCGGCTCGGACAGATCCGAGTTATCTAGTTGCATCCAGACGACATTTGGCAAGTTTCCAACTCTGACAGCCGTCACGCCACAGTGTCTCCCCCCGCTCCTCATCATCAGCTCCAACAGTTTCTCTCTGAGGATGGCTCTGAAACTGGGCACTGTGAGAGTGTAGATGAAGAAGTTAGCCATGATATTAAAGTTAAGGAGGAACTGTGTAGTCCGCCAGATAGAGATGCTGTAAACTACAGGGAGTGTAAGGCTGGTCGTCCCTACTAGCACGTTAGGGATCCAGGAGACGATGAAGACAGCTGTCGTCATGACAACAGTAACGACACCCTGCCATCGCAATGAAGCTCGTCGTCTCATCGCTGTTTTTCTGGCTTCCATCAGGAGAAGAGCTGAGGATACGGGGAGGATGATGAATATGGCCGCCAGAGAGATCAACATGGAGTAGTGCGCGGACTCCTGTAGCCAAGCAGGCGCGCGCGTCAATGAGTAGTCGAAGGTGCAGGAGTAGGAGACGTAGGAAAAGAAGGTTGTGTTGGAGTTAGTGAAGAATATGTGTAGCACGTGGACTGGAGAGATGACGTTCAGGAGCCACGTTACCCCACAGACCATGTGTGCGTTCCTGCGCGTCCAGGTTCCCGTTCTCAATGGGAACTTCACAATGAGGAGCTTACTGAGGGTCAAGACGCAGGTCAGTGCACCTGTCATAGGGAAACAAAGCCAGTCCACCGTCTCTTGGACCTGACAGAGAAGCGGACCAAACACCCACCCATCAGCAAGGAGAGAGACTACCGAGGGTACGACGTGGAAGACCGAAAGGATGAGATCGCAGACAGCCAGCTGTTGAATAACCACCACCACAACCCGGTGGAGCTTGATAGCTTTCCACCTGATGGTAGCCCAGAGGACGGTGGTGTCTCCCACCAGCGAGGAGAGAGCCACCACCACATTGTACAGGATCCAGAAGTACCGTTCCTCCCTCCGCTCTATTCCCTCAAAGTTCCGGTTGTGTGCTTTGATGTGCTCGGTCGTGTAGTTCTGCATTGTCTTGTGTATTGTTACATGCCTGGAGGAATGTCACTGATATGATCATGAAGGTTTCAATCGGAAAACTTTAAAATGTTAAATTTGTTAGCGAAACTTAGTTACTAAAGTGTCGGATTTATAGGCGTTTTAACATTTTAGACACATTGATAATGATGATTTAATCATCGTGGATGAAGACTGACTTCAGAATTTTCTGTATTTAGTCATCTTCAAATTGTTTATATGATAGATTAAGGATCTGACATCATTGCATTAATGCTAAGTTATGTTGCTGCCTTGCACAAAGAACCTGACAGTAATGCTCTTTGAGAGGTACTCGATGAATTCGAATCGTTTATCATGTCATGAAGATGGCATAGAATTCTAGGGGTGCATTATGGAATAAGTGCAACAGCTTATCACACTGAATAACTTAAAATCAGCCTAAATTGTTAATATATACGTATCTATGGTCAGGATGTGTGATTTTAAGTTTCTTAAAATTTTAAAAAGGACTGAACTGTTCCTATTATATGACTTTTAAAACCAACTTAAGAAGCTAAGTATGTTTAAGCCGTTCAAGAATACGAACATAGCAGCTACTTAGCAAGTTAAGAATCTAAGTATGTTTAAGAGTACGAAAAGAGCAGCTACTGGGATTGAGTTATCACAACCAACTTGGCAAAAAACAAAAGATATCGTTGCTATATGGGGCGGCTTTACGGCAAAATCCCCTAATACCATGGCTTGTTTAAACAATAATAATTATACCAATAAGCACTACCGTGTCAATCGTGTCAAGAGGGACATGTCGTTTGTCAGTCCGTATCAGGGAGTCTACCTCCCTGCGGAACACCTATATACTACCTCCTCAACGGCAACTTTCTTACCCGTATATATGTGTTGAGGAATTAGCGGTCGGTTTAGTAGCTCACAATCAGTATAAGTAACAAAACTAATATCAACACCGAGAGATTGCTAAATATAGCAAAATACGCTGCTTTATTGCTTTGTCTGGGTGTTGTCGAGATTGCCCAACTTGACAACTCGAGCGAAAGTAAAGCTACTGAGACAATGCAGCGTTTCACCCCCGCCCCGGTTTTTTAGCCCCAGGGGGCAGTCTCCACCTTGGCTCTCAGAAAAACAAACTTCTTCCTTTATCGGGATTTCCTTTGTCAGGAACCCATTATACAGTCACGTGGCTCTTTTTCTCGTTGGCTTGTCTTAAAATAAAGAAGTCTAAAACAGTCACTATTGTAAGAGAATGAGAGTGTATGATTTTATAGTACGCTAATTTACAAGGCTCGTAAAGTGCGATAACATTAATTGGACGAGGCGAATTGATTTAATGATCGCTAAAGGCGAGCCAAGAGCCATTTTTGCATTTTCTAACAAGGTGTTGCCCAGTGCAACCTACTGCAAATATCGCTCGAGGCAAACTTTATGCAGCTGTTTCCCGAGGAAAAGCCGCGTGCCTCATCTGGTGTCATCGCAATGTAATTGAACGCTGTTGAATTTGCGTGTCTCGTCACTTGACATGTACCTGTGCGATTACAAAAGTAATCGACTGAAAGTGAAACAAGAATCTTGAAGGTTATCCAAGTGAGATCTAGTATGTCCTTTAAGCGTTGAAGTCTAAACTGTGGCGTAAGGTAACCATGAATGCTAATATGCTTTTGCATGATTCACGAGCGTGACTGATTGTGGTCAATACAGAAATATGATCATGCCCTTTTATACTACATGTTGAGCAATGGTTAGAAACAATGCTAAAGTGTATTGCCCCTTATGCTTATATCGAGCTGCTATTACTCTATTACAAGAAATTGAGTCCAACCAACTTTGAAAGTTTTCTAGATATAGATTGCTAGCTTTGCCGACATCACGACGATATATGAGAAATATTGTTTCGAAGCATGCTCGGGTGTTTAGCCTGTGTTACAGTTGACAGTTCCACAAGCAGTTCCACAAGACTCCTCGCGAACGTGATCACTTGTCCAGGATCGTCTCTTGAGATAGCACTCATTGATGCAGTCACCTTGTTAGACAGAAACATCGAAAGTTAAGCTGATAAGAGTATCGCACCTTGTGGGTTATGGTCCCTCATTGGGCAAATAACCACCCAGTCATTGGCCCAATATCACGATCGAGCAATCGTGTTTTTCTTCATATGTACAGTGTCACGACGTCACGCATGAAATGTCACGTGTAAAGTGTCACGTGTACACTGTATTTGCGGTTCTTAAGCGGTACTAAAGGATAAGCGGTTATTAAACGGTTCTTGAGCGGTACTAAAAGATAAGCGGTTCTTAAACGGCTTTTAACGGTTCTAAAGCGTTTCTTAGCCGGTGGGAGGTAATTAAATATGTAGACCCCTCCTACAGAAGTACCTAGATAAAGATGTCGAGGTAAAGTAAACTAACTAACTAAGGCCTCTTAAACAAGAGTCACCGAATAACACCGACCTTGGCAGATTGCTCAGTGGACATTTAAGTCGATCTGCTCTATAAAAAAGAATCCTTAATTAATTGTAATTCTTACATCGGTTTAAAGTGCTGTTGTCAAATTATGCGATAAATAAAAAAAACTTTCGACGAATAGAAAAATATGTTTGAAGAAATCAAAAAAGTGAGACAGCAACATACAACCCTAACTTTATATGAATAATATTCCAACATATTTTCTAATCTTCACCATGGAACCTGGGGCAGAATCAAGATAGCTTGTCACATCTTTGCTAGGTGAAAACCCTTGATCCCGCTAATTCAAGTTGATTTATACGAGTTGTATCGATGTCTATTATACCTTGTTTAGTTGACTAAAACAGTGCGAAATTGTAGTCGCAGCAGTTTCCTAGCTATCACTAATTAAACTATAATGTTAAATTGAATTCCTGGAATGCTTCTCTTGGTCTGTGACTTTTAATATTTCTCATATTATCACGTTATTTTGAGAGAGGCGATGAAAATGCAATTTATGGAATGAACTTAAGTCCTAAGGATTTTGCATTTTTTGTCGATCTCGCTGTTTTTTTACTATCCTTAATTTTATTGATAAAGGCAAACTTCAATCGTTCCTTTCTTTTATTGTTTAAATTCGAGGTCCTTTAAGCATGTTAAAGAACTCAAGGTTTTTTGGCGTAATCGCAAACTTGTTCTCCCTTATGCTGGCCTTAGACAAAATATTAATTCTCAGCTTAACAAAAGAATTATCACTTGGTCTTGTATTTGTCTATTGAAATGTAATTTCAATTTGGTGAAGTACCAGCTAAACGTATCTTGTTACATTTTGGCCGTTTTGTAGTTCTTCTCTCGGTTTGAGTTTCCGGCAAAGCATTCAGTGGGGGTAAAAATAACTGTGTCACACTTTTAGTGCATTTGTACGGGTGACTCTTAATCACTGGTCAGCTGGCACAGGATGCAATGCATCAAAGTTCAACTTTTCATGAGAACTCAGGGATTTTTACCACGAATTCTGTTAATGGCATGCTCTTCTTTTTAGTCGTAAATGTAACTTATATTTTAAAGGTGGGTGAACACATTCAACATTTTATCAACGATAGAAATTGCTGCAGCAAAATTGATTGAAATTTTGAACAAATTGCAAAACACATTATCTTGAACTGTCTGATTTTTGGCCAGAGACAGAACGAAGTCTCGCATAAGTTTAATTATACTGTTTAAGTCTCCAAGAAACTTTTTCAATCATGAGGTTTCGGAATAAAATTCACAGTTTTCCATCTTTCCAGTTTAACTGTTACAAGATTATAACATGATTACAAACCGCAAGTGTACCGCGAAATTAAAAATTAAACTTAAATTAAATTTATATTAAATTAAAAACATGAATTAATTAAAATTAAATAGACTCTAAGTTACACGCTATGAAGTTATAAGTTTCACGCTATGTCCTACATGTATATGATAAATATGAGATGCTGAACTGATACTAATGGGTTTGGTTCAGTCAGTATAACCGATATAGGTTACATGCCTAGCTAAAATTAAAAGGGTAAGTTGATGAAGCTATAAGCTTGAAATCAAACATATATAATATCAGCTAATGACAAATTGAAAACAGCGCGAAATTTTGTGTTACCTATTTGGATTTTAGGTGACCAGAATAGCTGCCAGTCTTGACAGTAAATGCCCTGTAAAACCCGATCAGCGTTTTATATGAACTGTATTTTATCACGATCTTTACGATAAATTAATCATTATAGTTGAAATATTCAATTTAACTTCATAGGTTTCAACCGCTGTTAAGTTCAATCTGAGGAAACTCAAGTCTACTGTCTAGACAATGATTTTACAGTTTTGCACCAGTCACGCGTGTGAATTTAAGTACTTACTGGTTACGTTCAGTTTTGCGAGGTGCGAGCTTTTGTCACACTGTTACTATATGAACATTGTATAACTTGACGAACTCGTATGAAACCTTTTGTGTAACGCGTTAGATGTAACGCGTTAGATGTAACGCGTTAGATGTAACGCATTAGATGTAAAGCGTTAGATGTAGATGTAACGCGTTAGATGTAAAGCGTTAGATGTAAAGCGTTACTGGTGCACTTTTAACTCAATATGCAGCGTATCTCCCCTGGCTGTGACAACAAGTGTATTACGCCACGGTGGAATGGTGATCTAAATTTCCAAAATTTTCTCATTAGAATTAATTTGTAAGTCAAGTCTAGTGTAAGTAGCTTAATTCTTACTTATGATTCAATTTAACTAGTTTTGCTCTAAATCTCACAGGGCCTCTGCGGAGAGGTAAACTTACTATAACGACCTGAGACATACGTTAAAATTGCGTTGTGGCCACCTTCGCCCAATCCCTAAAAATTTGCATTCAAAAATTGTTAAGACTTTTTTGGTCAATTGTTTTTACTGAGCATTAATATAAGCAATATGCAGTGCACTAAATTTTCAAAATATACTTAGATACTTGCGTTTCTACGCACTGGTGGTGCACCTAGTACCCTTGCTTTCCACAAACAAGCCGTCCTAATTTGATCTGCTAGAGTAATAGCACGAACATATAAGAGTGACAAACTATTCCTATTCTAGTGTTAGATTAGTTCTAGAATCAAATATGTCTTGACAGATGTACTACCTAGTACTCAGAGGGGAATCCTTAACCGAAAGCTACAAAAAAACTAAGTATTATAGTTAAACTTGAAATGCATTTCGCCACAACATCTCTAAAAGTATGAGAGCAAATTTACAGGATGAAGCTCTTTTGCCAAATTGCTTCTACGTCTTTTTAAAGCACAAATCTTCGCCTGCCGCAGGCTGATTAAACTGACCCAAACGTAAAACTTAAATAAATCTATGCTAGTCTGCTTTTACAGTCTAGATTTTGGATAGGTAAATGATGATGGTATGCAAGTGTGAGCGAATAGGCTCGTAGCCACTCTGAAGGAGCAAAATTTAAGCTGGAAAGTGACTCTTCTCTTTTTGGTATCCGTCCCCATGAACAATGTGTGCTGACTAGACAAAGGTGTTGGTTTGTAAACTATAATTTAAGCGGCTGTTTCACTCTTAAAGAGCAGCAAACTTGAGGTCTTATAATGACAAAGTGGATGCAGTGACATGGCGACAATTAAAAGCATAAAATTCCGCTACTCAATCATTCACGATACCAGACATGGTTGGAGTTACCAGATTTCCTAAATATTTGGGCAAGTTATTTTGTGGCACTAAAGGAATTGTAATAGCGGTTTTTGCTGCGGCGGGTTTTTAACTTTTGTGAATCAGCCAAATCTAACCGGCCACTTTATAACTGGGGATTTGCAAATTGCATATTTGGGATACTTCGACGAAATTTCAGAAACATTATCAAAGGCCATTAAGTGAAACGTGTTTTTAATACTTTTTTCCTGATGTGAATAAGACGAGACAAACAGGTTGGCACAAATCCAAATTTATCATGAGTCCATAGTACATTCTTTGAAACACATCATAAGTGGATGCCAAACTATTTGATTCAAAGTTGTGTTGACACTATTAAAACGTGTATTTTGTTTTTAGAATCATCCAGCATCGTGATTTAAGGAAAATGTAAATTGTAAAGTCGATCAAACAGAAGTATGGTAGATTTTGCTGAAATCAGTCAAATGATAATCGCTATAATATTTTAGTCAATGACCAGTAACAGTAAGTTCGATAGCTCCTACAAAACCAAAATTAGATCGCAACTATTAACCAGAACCTAAAGCTGCGTGATCAGACAAAAGGTTTAGTTGATTCCGTCATCCAATATCACTACGGCTTTGATCTAGTGAAAACAGAAAATAGTGGTATCTTGACGCTCAATGTGTAGAACTGTTAAACCATAACGTCGATATACCCACTTTTTTAGTCAATTGTACCATCTTACATTATTCAGTGAGATTTTCAATTTCAACTGTTTACAACCAACTTTGGCACTGTCTACACAATTTAGTTTTTAGGTTCTTTTGAATAGTGTACGGGAACCTCCTGGAAGCTATAAATTGCCATTACATCACACCTCTCAAGTTTTATTGAGAAAACGCCCAGATTCCCTGCCTTCGTGTCGCAGATTTGCATTAGCATTTGACGACTATTGGCTTATACGAAACCAGGTACGATGAAAGTGGGGAAACGCACTCACATTTCTAAACAAATCTCGGACACAGCTTCCTACAAATTCACGAAAGAACACAAAGAGGAACTTTTACATCTATAATCATTGAAATGATCTTTAAATAGGTGAGAAGCTCCATTTAATTATTCACCGCTCGTGTCAAGAATAAAATGATCCTCTTTTTCGTGGAATCTTGAACGGTTCTGTAAGGTAAAGTGATCCTTATTCCTTACTAACCATCAACCGATCATCAAAGATTTTGTTTACTAAGAAGCTGGAGGAGCTGCCATTTTCTAATTTATCATGCTACATCATGTCATCTGCACTGTCTGACAATCATTGTTTTTGATTTGATAAGCTGACTCACTAACTAAAACAGCTTTCCTCTCCAATTAAGAGCGAGCTTGCCGGCCTATTAACGAGAATTAGATCACGTGATAACGCACTCTTTTCTCTCTCTATGTAAAGCTCTCTATAAGTTGTTGCCTGGAGCCGGTTAAACCCTCCCCTACCCAGGACACACAGACGATTATGAGTTAGTCTGTTCGGTTATCGAAAACAAGACCGTTTTACGTCAAACGTTAGGCTGTGTCACCGTCACCGCCGATACTGTACATATATCAGAGCAGTTAATGAGCTGGCTAAATATGGCGCGATGCAGCAGTATCTTGTATTGTAGCATGAGAAGCACACAGTGCAGGCAGGTCGGTTGAATGAGCTGCATGTAAGCGTGATTGTTCATCACTTTGCTTGTCGTGTATTGAGTGCGTAGTGAGCTTCTTTCTCCCAGTGTATTAAACTGCCGTCCTGTTTATCGTGTACTTTAGTTTTGATTGGATGAACGGGCGAAAGAGGATATTTTAGTGAGTCACCCGCTGAACTTATTGACATGACGTTCAAGAGGATTTCCTTCAGAAGCTCCTTCCGGAATTACAGGTATGACACGTACATTGTTAATGTTCATCGCGCTCACCACGAAGATTATGTTACTATGGCAACAGGTTTTATTGCTATGTTTTTCAGTATAATTTTAAAATGACATCCATCAAATTCTTTAACTCAAAGTAAGGTGGACAACTACAAACCCTATACCAATTCTCATAGTACTTTTAATCGCATTTAATCGTACTATTAATTTCATGTAAACTAGTGTAACACAAGATATAGCACATGGAAACTAGTGTAACACAAGATATAAATGAAAAACTAGCACCAAGGCTGAAGGAAAACCTTGCGCGAGAGTTGTAATTGTGTTCAGCCACGGATCCCGCCTCTGATTCGACAGTAGTTACGCTGTAAAAGAACCTTTTTCGGCGATCTTGCGGCCGGCTATCAATATCATTAGGACAAAAAGTTGTACTCGTATGAAGATTGCAAGATTGTCGCCTTGCTAAGTTGCTAACTTGGTTTCAGGCCAGTTTACTGTTCAGGTAAATCTCTTGTCGGGTAAAGCCTAAAGGGAGTTGAGATCTCCCCAGCAAACTCAAAGCGAATTTTATCAAATTTTGAAGAAATTTTGAAGAATTTTAGACGCGCATCGTTAAGCAATTTTGTGTTTTGTGGCAAAATCACGAAAGTCATTAAATTACCAGTAAATGGGCTAGCAATTATAGGAAAAATAAATTGATTAAGGTTAAGTAAGCCACCCAAGAATCCGAACAAAAAATCTTGAAAAATCTTCAATCCACGATTTTTTGTGCTATAAGATAATCTTACCTAGTTTTAAAATACGATTTCATTTAAAAACTGTTCTCGAGAAAACACTCGTTAAATTTTTCGGTAAGTAAATTATACGCAAAGAATTATAGTTTTAAGTATGCGAGTAAGATGAATTAAAGGCAAGTTATATATTTTCAAGGCAGGTATTATTGCAATGAAAGTTACAAACCAACTCCAAAAATGGCTGTCCGGATTATCCAGTGGCCGGTATGCGTTTGTCGGTTTAATTAGAATTCGTAACCCGCTTCGTGTCGGCCAGAACAAGCCTGTTAAATAAGAGTGTCGGCAGTATATCCTCACCTAAAGAGTCTATTCAGGAAGGCCTCATGTAGCGTCGCTATAGCTACTTAACAATGTGGCGGATAGTGATGTGGCGGATAGTGATTAATGGGCGGCTAGTGATTGATGGGCGGATAGTGATTAATGGGCGGCTAGTGATTGATGGGTTTTATTTACCAATCGAATGAGATAAATTCATTCGAAATTGAGATAAAAATTTTCAACTTTCGTGATCTGTTAATGTGATTTGTGGATGATCTTGAACAACGGGGGCTTGCAAGGTCTAAGAATAAGAATATTCCAACAGATGAAGTCACTTTTATGATAGGTCAATGTAATTATTTCAAATGTTAAATTGGCTCAAATTTAGTACCTTAATTAATTATAATGTCCGAGAAATTTATTCATGTGACATTACTGAACTATATCTCAGAGGGTCTAACTGTACTCATTACACAGCCCTATTCAAGAGTATGCCTCTCTGAATGCTTTAAGTCTAGTACACGTTTAAGTTTACCTATTTCCAAGTTTGGCATGTTTGAGTTCAGTTCGTGGGAATTAAAATGTTCCACATTTTAATTTTCACTTTAAATTTAATTGCCCGAAAATACACGTACGTAAATGAAAATACCTATGTAAGAGCGTTGTCTAGTTCAAGTTAAAAAAACGTTAATCTATGCTGTATTGAGCTTCTTACGGTCATTCAAAACAACGTCCTGTCAAGAAGGAGCAATACGCGCTAAGGATTGTTACGAATTATCGCGATGAGACTGCGATCTCGGAACGCGAGGTTGGACTAAACGGGAACTATTGATCCAAACAGTCATGAGTGACTTGAGCTGCGGTCCTGTCATTATATCTGCACAGCTGTCACGTTAACAAATTACATAACCGAAGTTCCTGTAGATTGGCTAAGTAGTCCTGGATCTATTAGTATGTGCCATATTTCTTAAAAGGTGCCCACTGAACTTTCGACTGGAACGACATCGATTTACCCATATTATGCTTTGATCCGCTTTAAATAACTAAGATATTTGAGAAATATTTATTTTTTTTCCTACATCATTTGGCCTACATCACAACTTAATAGTATATTTTGAGCGCTGAAAGTCTTGTAAAGGACCACTCTTTCACCGACTTGTAGTAGGATTGCGATGACCATTATGAAGTGTCCTGAACTACGGCCTACTGAGATATCATTAATATTAGGAATCGTTCAATACCCGCTTATGAATATTAAAGTGGGGGATTTTGTGGTGGTTAAAGAATTTATGATGGCATTAATATTTGAAATTAATATTTTGGCGAACCTTGAATTAAAGCCTGTTACTATTTTGAATTTTGATTACGATATTGACTATAAGCAAATTTCTGAATAAATGCTGTTAATAAACTCTAAGTTTTATCTATAAAAACATCAAGTAAAAAGTGAAGTTCAGAAGCCATTAGCCGGTAGCCGGTAGCAGGTATGTGTACTACACATACTGGCCCAGTTGCCAGTAGCTACTGGCTAGCTCTACAGAATGTTCTGTAGTCTGACGGTCCGGATGTGGGATATCCGCGATGTTTGGCAAGCAGCTTTGTTGCATGTAAAGTGTTTATGTAGCCGACTCACTTATCATGCACGACTCTGTTCCACTCCGACCTCTCTCCTTCCTTTGTTCTCTCTGTCTCTTCGTCATCTTGCTTTGTCCTCTTTTTATCTGTTGTTTAGCTGGTGTTTTACCAACTCCCTTCTTATTATTGATGTCATTAATTTCTGTGTAAACAGACGCCGTAGTACGATTTCGACTATGGTTTTTCTCTTAACGTCCAAATTCTGGTCTTAATCCTTCAAATTCCAATCGTTATCATGTTTACTCCTTCTTAGTGCTCTCGCTTGAAGAAGTAAGGAATGTGGTCTTAAACTTAAAGAGTATGAGGGACAACCTCAATGGGGTTACCTAACACATACTCCTCATATCGAGAATTCTTGGTATCAGTTCGTCAGTGCGGTGACGTCTTAGTGTGAGCTTCTATTATCAACAATTCATCAGCACAAGAAAATTTTTAGGAATTTACGATAAAACCTCTCTGCGAAATATTTGATCTCTGATGATTTATTGCGATCGTCGGTGTTTCCGGCATTTTTTCTGAAATTTCCTGTTTGATAAGATTCAATGAGCTGGGTTTAGAGGTCAAATCGAATTACAGTTACACTCTTCTAAGCATGCTTACATCGTGTCAACCAACACTAACAAAGTGAGCTTAGTTCACAATTGGTAATTGTATATGGGTCGAAACCGAGCTGATTGCGTTCCCAGGGCAATTACCTGTCGATTATCGATAAGAATATTTAGACATGTGTCAGCTGTACGTCAGTAGCACGTCAGTTTCACCCCCAAGTCTGATCCAGTCTGATCCAGTCTGATCCACATTTAGAGTCACCTCCACAGTAGAACCTACTTACCATCCAACCTTCAGTAATATGTAATCATTATTACACCCTATTGTTTCACGTCCGTCATGTCCCGTGTCTAATGTGATTTGATGTCGTGAGATCACACGCTCCCCATATATGGAGGTTGTTATAGCGCCCCGGCTGGATGTGACGTCAGCACAAAGACCCGGGTCCTTGAGTCCGTCTTGGTTTATGTAGGTCACTTTGTTATCCGGGTATTGTGTTAGTTACGGAGCGTGAATATTATTTTTTATTTCCTGACGGGTCTTATCTGTGCGTCCGTATACTTGTTGACTTGGTGACATGATTTTTTCACTTTGTCTTTGTTATAACTTGCTTTATTTTACTTTTCTGTTCCTAGAATGTTTGACTGAATATTATTTGCTTGTTGCCACTTGAGTCATAGTTTCTTCTGTATTTCTTATCACAAAGTGTTGATGCAGCTAGGAAATTTCCGATTTTGTTGTAGTAAGGTAATACTGAAGAGCCAGGTGGTTTTTTAGGAGTTTCCACTAAGTCTTATCTTATTTTTCGGACAGTTTTGCAGAACCGGTAAAATTAATGTCTTAAGATTTATGTTACGAAATTGGTAAGCACATGCAGATAATTGTCGTAAATCGTTTATGATAAAATATGGGATAAGATAAACTACGCTAAATCACCACGGTCATTACTTATTGCATGGCTGGTGATTATCATCACCGATAAAATCCTGCCATAACCCTCGATGCATATAGGTCTAACATTGACACAGGCAAGACTTTGTATGCCGTTATCTGCTTTCTGAGTATATTGCCCACGTCAGCATTGATATGCCAAATTTTGGAGGAAGGCACAGCCAATACTCACCCGATAAACATACTCACATGAATTGTTTTTCATTTTGAGTAGGTAGTTTCAAATTTCTTGAGTTTTTATCGTTCTCATTTCTAGGCTTACTGCAATGTTCCTTACCGTGCCGTAAGTTCTGTTGTGTTAACCATAATTGTTCAACTTATCCCTGATCAAATGAACAAGCCCGACAACGTGCTATTCCATTGCAGTGTTCTGCATCAGTAGTCAGATTTAGTGAGATACATGTTGCTTATTGCTTTGTCAGATTTGGCGAGCTACATGTTGCTTATTCCTTTGGCAACTAAGCAGACAACAAAGAAATTCAGCCGTAGAGGGAGCCCCATTGCACCGCACCAACATTCATACAGCTGCTTATTGACCTACCGAAAATGGTTTAATCGTCATTGAGTTAGCTTGATATACTTTGTAGGTTGATATTATATTCATCTTTTGTCGTCCCCTCTCCAGGCACTTCAGCTTATGAACGTCCGGGGAATGAGTGGTAACATTAAATATTACCAAACTTATTAACGTAGCACCTCTATAGTTCTATACAACACCTGCAGTATATCTGTCAAATAGTGTCCCCCTAAATCTCCTGTCATCTCAACTAACTTAAATAAAGAAGTTATAAGTATATCAGACCACGTACTCTTTTCTCTTCCCAGAACTGCAATAATCGAATTAAAAGAGCCTCGCCTGATTTATTTAATGCCTTGACTTAGCTTCTTGAAGCTCTACGGCGGCATTGAGTCCCAAAAATCAGTCTTATAGAATCCCTAAAATTTGATTTCAAGACATAAAATATTGTAGATATGCAATAATCCCAGTTATGGATTTAAATAATGTCTCCAATTTAACGACGGAATGATACAACGTGAACTAAAGTTCCACAATTCAGTATTATTAAAATTATTCAATTCATTGCACCAGGCAAATTCAGTAACCTTTAGCCCGAATTATAGCTCTACTGTTTGTCCAGGTCTTTACTTTTCATATAACATGTAGCAGTAGCTCGTAACGATAGTTTATATTTTGGACCTTACAAGCATGCTAGTTTTCCAAAAGTGACTTGGGCGAATATGTAATGTTCCATAAGAAGTGGACTAGGTATCTGTTGATTACTTTAAGTTGGTTAAGTAGATCCGTCCCACTTTTAACAGGATATAAAATTGAGTTTTCCCTGTTTATTGTTTAACCAGAGGAATTATCACTCAATAACAAAACGTTGCCGTCTCTCAAAAAACTAGCTGTCTACTAATTAGAATCTGGGGATATCACCAATTAGCCCCTTCTCACGTTTCCATGACACCCAATCAGTATCTACTGTAGGAGCTATATCATGATCACATCTTACTTCAATCAATACTACTATATACCCTTCGGCCTACAGTAATTTAAGTCTAGACTTCTACTGCTACGAAACATTCCCATTCACCCCTCTTCTTCTATTGTGCACTCACTTGGGCCTTTATTTGTAATTGCATGTTGTCAAACAAATCCTCAATTTTGATGACCACCTCCATGTTGATTGTAGAAAACCCCCTTTATATGTACAGCGCAAACCCCCTCTCTCCATTAATGACTAATATTACCAGCTGTTAGTTGGCACAACTCCAACAGTCACTTCATTGTGTGATCCCGGCGTCTCGCGAGAGAGTGTGTGGTGTGGTTCAATGAGGTCTCGACCACCTGCTCCCTCTCCACACACACAGACACTCAGCTCTACACATAATGTCATAATGTTAATGTGTCCATCTATTTCATTCTCTACTGTTTCTGCTTCGTTTTTTTCTTCATCATGTCTCTATTGTCCTTTTTCCAGGGTACCGAACTTGGTGTATCAGTTTTCACGCCTTCTCGAATATTCACGTGTTTTGTTTTCTCCGATCATTGGTGGGCCGTGGCGAGCCCCTGCTGTGTGATTGGATTAATTTTCTAAATAAACAAGATCTCGACCTGATTAGATAGATATTGTTTCAACCAAGGATCAGAGCTGATTAATTGTGTTCTGTGATCTTTGTTGGATGTTCAATAATGGTGTGGCCTCTTCATACAATTAACAGCATTCGTAAATCTTTATACCCTTGTAGAAATAAGTAAATTAAGATTCTGCCTAAAATAAGATTATGTTCAAATATCTCACGCCGATATCAAATCAGGAAGGAATTCAGTAAAGAGTTCACAAAGAACCCCGACGTCATAGTGCACGCTTCTTCCACATCCCGGCTATTTGAGATGCTCAACAGCAAGACCTCCAAATCGGACCGGAAAATAGGACTCGGGGTAAGTTACTCAGATGCCTTTCTATTTTCTTATGTTAGCACTTTAGTTTTTTTAAATCTTTTGTCAAACGACTGGGTATAAATAATTAGGTGTAAAAGTATATGTTGCTATTTTCGTAACAATTTGACAGTTTTAAAAAATGATGTTTTTACGAAATATAACTTTTTTGCTTGATATCAGCTGCTAATCTGACTAACCGACTACATCTGACTAACTGACAACTAACAATGTATTCGGCAATATTTTCTCCTCTTATCCCCTGACTTCTAACTAATCCAGTCCTCTGTGTAGGCAGTATTATCTCCTCTTACCCCCCGACTTCTAACTAATCCAGTCCTCTGTGTAGGCAGTATTATCTCCTCTTACCCCCGACTTCTGACTAATCCAGTCCTCTGTGTAGGCAGTATTATCTCCTCTTACCCCCCGACTTCTGACTAATACAGTCCTCTTTATTGCAGCTGTCACGTGACCATGTAAGTGAGTCTATTCTATTCCCCGAACAAAGCTTTCTGAGTAACAGCTTGTTATGTGATGTGGTCATGTCGCTCCGCTCATCTCTTTCTTATTCTCGTCTCTTGTTTCACGTAGATTCCCGCTTCCTTTCGGGCGGCGGCGGTTTTACTATTCTAACAATAAATAAGGTGATGATTGGTGGATCTAGTAATGTGGTTTACTAGAAATAAGACTACAGTAGTATCATGAATCACGATGGTTGAAGCATTGTTCGTGGCGCGACATCAAGAAATTATTGTTCAAACTGAACAGGGTTTTTTGCCGCTTACGTTGTTGATTGACATGTTGATTGACATAAGGAAATTTGCCTTAAAAGCCCTGTCAGTTTTCTGTAGATTATCATATCAGCTGTCAATTCACGGTTAAACTGCTTGCCACGTAGCTCAAGGTAACTTCTTGATCACATTCCAACCTCACACCTTGCACATCAAACAAGCTGGGTGTCTAGATCCTTCTTTGCCTCCTCTCTAAGCTTTTTCTCTATCAGATTAACGTCATTGATCAGGTTTTTACACTTTTTTCTCACATTGTTTGGCAAAGGGTTGTTTTGAAAGTTGTTTGTCTACCGGCTAGCCCTGAAGAGAAGACATGTCTTAGTTTGGTGATGGTTTACTTGATCAATTTATTGATCCTGCGATCTGGTAGTCTCATCAGCACTTCCAAGAACCAATCATGCTCGACAAATTTAACCTTGGCCCACCCCTGAAGTTAAAGTGAACAGTAACACCATGTATTATATTCAGTTTCAAGCTTATCAAGATTTCAGATAAAGCCGCGCTAACAGAGAGATCGAATGGTTCAGATCAAAAGATCGCACCATTGACTGGTCACGTGACTGGTGCAGTTCCTAACGTTTACCTTGCCGGTATTTTCTAGTCCAAGTGTGAGGAAATCCGTTTCCTTTGTGTGCGAGCAGAGAAGGTGTTGTTTTTAAATCCGGTGTTGTGTGGTGGAACTGTTCTGGTGATATGTATCAAGCGTGTTGGGACTCGGTAGTTGTTTGGAGATACCTCTCATTTCTTTCCGTTCTAAATCTGTCACCCTCGCACACCCCTCCCTTTAACAGTGGGGTCATGATAATTATATTTTGAAATGTAATGAACTTTAGCTCAACCCCTAACAGCAGATCCTGTATAAATGTGCTTCCTCTATCGCGGGGAGCAGCCAGCTCATTGTCTTTAGATCGTACACACTGCGTGTGAGAGGGTCACTAGCAGGAGGGAGGGATCTAATTACACCCCTCTTTTGTTGGATGTTGTTTTACCTGGTCTCTAACGGCCCTGCAACTCACTTTCCTTTAACACCCTTTTGTTATAATTCGTTTCGTTTTGAAACCCTTTTTTCACGCTTGTTGAGTGATTTGCCGCGTAAAATTTTGGACGGTCGCACTGTCATTGCGTTTTCTGTTTATTACCAGCTTCGATTTTGCTTTTGTGGTATCTCGTAGTTTAGATTGCAGTGTGATATAAATGGGTGGTCTTTGTGTCCATAATCAAAAGTTGTGTTTCTTAAACCTCACTATCACTTAAAAATTCGTTAATTTTTACACGATTAAAAAATTTGCTAATAAAAATCACATGGTTTAATTAATGATTATTTGATCCTCAAAAATTCTCAACGACTAAGTACCTAGATATTTAGCCAACTTTTCACATGTTTCAGCAAACTAATCTTAAAACTGAACGTCCTGAAACTGGCTGAGTTTTAGTGAACTGGTAGAACCCACATAACGGTATATAGTGTTACATGAACAAATTGAATCCAGATGCTCCATGAGGGCACACCAAATTACTGTCCCCTGACTGTTCCTTGTAATCTTCACTTACTTCAACTTTAACATGTGATTATTCTAGCTTGAACGTGTGTTTATTTTGACTTTAACATGACGTGCTAACCTAAACTCAATCACATGGTCAGTATTTGCTTTGTTCGTTTACAAGATCTACAAGATTTACAGCCCAGATGGTTTAATCCCCCTAAACACCAACATCATGTTCATTTTCTCGAGATCCACTAGATTCCTTCCAAATTTACCTCTATATTTCTCTCCAGTCGAGGTCACAGCAGCGAATAAACTAAAACAATGACCATAGTATTGATATTTAGAGTGTAGTTCAAAATCTACGGCGGTGGCGGTGGCAGTGGCGGCGGCGGCGAGCAGCACTCCGGCTCAGTTCCCAATAACCGTTGAACTGTTAAGTCCCCCTGCTTCTACCGTCTATATTTAGTTCAATAACTCCGCTACCTCCACATGCTGCTGCTATTGTAGTTGGGCTGGTACAGTTATCCATTGTTAGTCCTGCACTCTTCTCTTCCTACAGCTCAATTATTAAGATATATTAGCTGGCAGTTCACAGAGATTGTATCCGTCAGTATTTAATTAGCTTCTCTCTGCTAATTACTTGCGACATTTGAGGTGTTTTCTTTCCTCCCTCTCAGCTTCCTCCCTATTTTGTCATACCAAGGTCGGTCACAAACGCGTGGGAGCTAGTTCTTTTCTGCATTATGTTTTATCCTGTTATTTAGGTTTGTTATGTAGGTTCAAGTATAACATCTGTTGTAGGTCATTGTAGGCTTGTTTTAGGTCATCGCCTTTAAAAATTGTGTACAGTTAGTCAAAGTCTCCCTAGTATTAGTGCCATTAAGGATCTAAATTTTACTAGGTTGTTAGAAAAGCGGGAGGGGGAGAGAGGGTTGACAACTTTCTCTATACTTTCACCTTTTTATCCTTGTAAAGATGTCGGGATGCATGATTTGTTTAGTAATTTTTACCGCTGTGTCCCGAGTGTTTTCTCATCTTAAAGAATCAGATCGAGTACGCAGTACACGCCCCTCTCTCCCTTGGTTTCAGTTTCTCGTTATGATTTTCACGTGCGGTATTGAGGTAGTTCGAAAGTTTATAATTTTTACAGTTTTTACTTGATCTACTCTCATAGTTTGAAATCACTGCACGACTTGTTCGTGTACTCCTAATCTCAGACTTTATACATCTAGTTTAAAACGAATACATTTAGAACGCGATCATACAGAACGTTACTCTCAAACGATTAAGAAATAAGATCGCTCCTCCCTCTGTGTATAATCGAACCGTATAATGTTCTAATGTCATTATTATGTTATAAAGTCTTGCTGTCTATATATTTGTGTTGTTATGCAAAGATGCGCATTGTACTCGTACCTTGTACAATGTATGTTATAATTAATGTACAATCTTCATTGTACATATCAATTGCACCATCTTTCATTCTCCGTCATTGTCTTCTCCATCCGTTTGTTATCTGAATCACGACGTCTATTAACCTGTTTTATGCCACTCGACCGATAACGAAACCACTAGTTACAATTCAATACAACGTACAACATAATACGAATTTCGCAACAAAGTTACATTACGTCCTTACAATCACAACTAAGCAGCATTTCTAACAAAACCTCCGCTAGGTATCAACTAATGGTGGATGTCGGAGCCTGAACGACATCATGTCAGAGCTGAACTCCTCCATTGCATCCCTTGACTCTGCTGGGTAGGTTGAGCAATCAATCGTATTTGTTAAGTTCCTGGATTAAGTTATATTTTCAGTTTATTTTAGAGATACCTTATTCTTCAAGTTCCTAGATTTGAAGTGTTTCAACTACTGACACCAATGGGGAGCTTTAAAATTATTTCGTGTGAATGTGGTGTATCGGCAACCGAGGAATTTAAAGAAAATTTTGATGATCTATTGCATACTTTGCACCTCAGAAAATATTTCACCCTTAAATCACGCTCTAGAAAAATTGCGATAAAAGGCATTTATCAATACGCCTAAGTACGTGGCAACTTTTTGGACTTTCTATTATTATCGATTATCGAAATCTTCCCTCAAACAATGGTCTTGTTAGTGTATCTTCTCACCTTCCTGCATCGCACCGTTAAAATTAACTGTTTAACAAATAAAGCCGGATCATGGTAAAGTGTTACCCGATCCTCCAGGAGCCATGATCATTTTCAGTTTGTCCTGTTTTATCTAGAAGTTCCTGTAATTGCCCGCTAATTTACACCTTGATCTGGCAAGAAAAATTAATTCTCATTTTGCTCTAGTTCTCATTTCGCTCCGCTGAAATTCGTCCCGTATTTGAAACGTCATGAAGTATCCCAAGACTTTTAACTTGAACAACCTTAACCATCGGTATGGTTTCTTTCTTTAATATCTTAATTCGTTTTCCATCCCTTAAACACAGAGCAACTTAGTACATAAATCACAATCTTTCATCATTTTAAAACTGAATATTTCAGACAACCCAGTGCTTACTGCTTGCCCCTGCAGCTTGAAATTTTATCGCTGCCTTGACGTTACATAAAAATATAACCATGTGCTGTAACTTGAAAATTAGCTCTAGTCTGGTCGTGGGATCAAATTTGCAAAATTTCCCACTGTCACCACTTCATCTGTCCCGCTGAAGCTACTCAAATTGGCAAGGATCCAGATCCGAACTTGTCTTCAGAGCTCTATAATTTAATAACAAATCTAATGGCATTTCACCCTCTCGTACCCCTCCCCATCTAGGAAATTATTTATCCAGTTGTATACTTGTCTAATTACAATGTGAAGATAAGAAATATCCAAAATCACTGATAATTGCCACATACCCGCCCCGTGCGCTCTATGATTATTAGATCAAATTTGTAGTTCATTACTGGGCTCGGGCTGATGGACTGAGTCACTAGCTCACTGCCTCCCTTTCCTACACCACTGATAGCGGGATAGCCACAAATCTGAACCTGTCTTACTTTTAACCAATGTTTAACCGATGTGATAATTAGGTTACCAGGGAAACGTGCTACAAATTGGCAAACATCCAGATTGAGTCTATTCTGCAAGTGCTATTCAATCTAAGATTGAGATATTAAGTTACCAGGCTCTTACGTTACTCGGCTGCCTGGCTGGCTCTGAAACAGCAATGCTGAAATACGTTAAGTTTGTGTTAAATACATCAAACGGTGTCAAGTTAATACACTTTCTTTCATACAGAATGACAACATATGGTAGTGGGGTAAAGATGGGTATAGTGGTAAAGCTGGGTAACATATTAGCACACGTGTTTGATTGTTAGCCGTGTTTGTGTAAAATAGAAGAACTCAGAACCCTCGATGGAAATTGGGACCTACTCACGTCGTCTTAACATATGGCCCTGCGTTCAGTAATTCATCCTGGCGTCTTGTAAGGGAAATTATGCCAAATCCTAAAAAAACGCTTCCTACAGTCAGAAATTTTCCCCGAAAATCGAATATTTTTCCAATGTACTTACTAACCCCTCTCCTGGTCAGACACTCGGAAGACAACAGCTCTCTGTTCGAGGGCAGCAGCTACACTACGGGGGGCAGCATGACGGAGAGTATGGCAGAGTTAGCTGCCGAGGACCTGATAACGGCCATGAGGACCCAGCGAGCCCAGTTGTTGGAGAGGCGAGCTGAGATGCAGATGAGAGTCATACATTTGGAGAACGAGGAGGCGGTGAGTAGGGGGGGGGGTGTCAGAGGGGTAACCGGAGAAGGGGGTAGTCCGAGAAGGGGGTCTGAGTTTGGGGGTATCCGAAAAGGGGGTCTGAGTTTGGGGTTATCCGAGAAGGGGGGTCTGAGTTTGGGGGTATCCGAGAAGGGGATCTGAGTTTGGGGGTTTTTGTTTACCTTAGTGAAGCTACAAGGCTCATTTCGTTTCATGTTGTTAATATTGAATCATGAGGTTGTCTTTTTTTTTCAGTTTTAGCTTCCTTAAACCAGTAATTCCGTGATGAGAGTTCTACACTTAAGTATAACAACTGAACATTCCCTCAGGCGATCCTAACTGGACAACGTGTTCACCAAGTTGCTGGAATGGATTGGAGTAGAAAACACGTTAACACAGGATTCCTTATAAACAGTCCTACTGAGGGCATCAGCTCCATGGTAAGTTGACCTACTTATAAACAGTCCTACTGAGGGCATCAGCTCCATGGTAAGTTGACCTACTTTTACTGACTGAAAACATTTATTGTTTTTATAAAGAACTTTGTTGGTGTCTTTGTTGTGTTTGTCTAGTCTCTTTTACGTAACTCTGGTGTCCTGTTACTGTAACAAAGAACGTTGCATAAAGAGATCACAATATGGCGTCTACCCCTCGCTCCCAATGGAATAGCACCTACACATAGACTGCTTAACATTTCTAACAATAGAATCGCTCTGACACACCCCGCTTACCCAAACCTATTCTCTCAGGACGAGGTCTCTCAACTCGAATTTGACGTCGAGATACAGAAGAAGATCGTGCACGCCGCGCGGCGGCTAGCACGTGAACATGGAATTGGGCGAACTGCCAAGAGAGAAAGAAAGATGGCAACCCAGCGAGCTCTTCTAAAGCTCCAGGAGCTGGAGAGGAAACTTCAGAGCGCTAAACGGTTCCAGAGACCGAGCAATACGGACCCAAGTGACAGGTAGCACGTCTTTTTGTAACATGTGTGTGTTTTGTCTTCTCTTACTATCACTCTTAATTACTATCACTCTTAATTATAACTTCCATACGACTGCATTCAATGAAATGTTATTTAAAGGCTGGTGCTTGACAGATTAAGGCTAATAGTCATTAGTTAGGCAGGCAGACCCAGCAGCTGAAATACATTACATTGGTGACCATGGTAACCAGCTAAACTGTTACTCTAACGCACACGATAACCTCAGTGAGAGACAGAAGATGCATGAACACCAGACTTACTATAAAGCGGTAACTGATAACGGCTACTACCCCCACTTCAGAGCTGTTTCCTCCTCAACCAGCGAGGATAAGGTCGGTTATTATTATTCAGCTTAATTTGCTATACACTTACGACAATGATTTAATGTAGCTCTTAAGTAATCACCATGTTACAAAGTCTGCTGTTTAAAACTTTAAGAGCTTGCAGATTTATCACCTGCAATATAAGCACTATACTGAGAAGTGAGAATGATAAAGTGTCATTAACTTTTCTCATTAGTCATTACCAGTCCTTTAACGAGTACAACTCTAACAGGTGTCAGGGTACGATCCAACAGAGTCAGATGGTTGCACCCCACCCTCCCCTGGTTACCATGACAACCAACAACATTCCCGTCACTCCAGCTCCAGCTCTCTTAGCAACAACAATAACTGTCAAGACAGTGTTCGCGCTTCCCTCCAAATGTCTCTCCTTGACGACACAATTACCAAAACTCCCCCCAGAAAGCGGAGCGACACTCGAGGTTCCCTCACCCCCCAGAACTCTGTTAACAACGACCCCACCACCCCGGTATCAGCACCCCATTCCGCCAAGGACAAAACCTTCTTTCCCTCTTCCTGGCAATTTCGCATTGACAATTTCTCCAGCTCTCGTCGTCAGGATAACATGAACAAAGATCACCGTTCCTACGAACAAATGTCGTTCAGGCCCCGTGCTGGTAGTTTCCGTCCTGACGATCACAACAGCGTTACCATGGCAACCAGGTGTCATGACAACGGAGGTATTCCTGAGAAACTGACGAACAGCTACGAGAAGTACCTGCAGACGTTGAGACTCAACAGACAGAGGAACGAGCTGGTAAACAGGAACTTCGAGAACCGGAGACACTCCTGTTCAGACTGGCAGGAACACAACGTCAACATGGCAGCATGTAGCCCGACTAGTCAGCACTCTACTGCGGTCTGAGTATCTACACTCACACGGTCGCTCTTTTTTACATCGTTTCTCCCGGAATCAGAGATTGTGTTGTCGAGACTCGGAATTAAGTGCCGAAAAAGTCAAACTGGTGCAGCTTTAAGAGGTTTCTCTGCAAGTCTGCAAGTGCAATGACGCGTTGTATCTTTTAGTGCCGGCGACTTCGGGGACTTTGAATGTTACGGCTACTTCATACTTGTTTGACTGCATTGACTATATATACGCTGGAGAGGACATTCCAAATCAATATGATAAGTCATAATTGTGGTTCCTCATCTTTAACTTTCAGTTTCATGCAAGTTCACTTCTATAAATATAGTTGGGTATTCGGCAGTCCTTATAGTTATTTGATAAACTCACTGTTAGTTGCTGTAAATTTTTAGTTTGGGCTAAAATTTAAAGTATGAATATAAGCTTAAGTCTTGTAAATTCGTTGTTCGTGGGGTTTCAGCTTTTTACTCAGCAGCCTACACTCCTACAGTTTCAACTTTTGCTGGGTTATTCCAACCGTACTTATTTGTATTCTCTTATCTTGGTCTTGCTATTTTCAGTTGCATGCATCATCTTTTATTTCAGATTGAGTTTCGAAACGTTAAATGAAAGAAATTTTCAATAGTGCAGGTGTTACTGATAGTTGTAGAGTTGAGAGTATAGATTTGATAAAGTAGTTTGATAAACAATTTGCTGTTTTGTTAATTACGAAATGATTCTCTATTTAAATACATCAAAAAATATGAAAGCTTGATTTGTTCGGTTGATGTAAAGAGTAGCAAAGGATATCACCGTCGGGTATCACCGCGACAAATTTCAAATTTACAATAAATGTGAACGATAACTGCAATATTGAATATAAGCCATATGTTGTCTATAACACTCTACAGTCAGCCTACCGCAGTTGCTATATAAGATTTCACCCGACTCGCGAACTGCTCGCCAAAGGTGAGGTGGCTGCCTCCGGCCCCGGGGGCGTGATCGTTCACTACACCACCGCGCTCACTACACCACGCTTCGCCACTAAACCCTATTTAAGCATTAAGGCTCTGGTTTGAACAAATAGAGCCGTGCCTTACAGCTACCGGTAATTTGTTGTAGGTTGATAACCTACTATCGCGGCCATCACGCGCTCTCACGCATTTCTGGCCTGAATTTTGAAAAAATTCTAGACGCGCATCGCCCGTTGAGTAATTTGACGAACTTATACATTAGGGTAGAATTGCAGCCACCTAAGCTATAAAGAAAAGATTGTCTCACGTTCTGACCCTTTTCAAATTGTCGCGGTGATACCCGACTCACGCAGAACGTTAGAAACGTTAGACGTTAGAAACGTTAGAACGTTAGACGGATATAATCTCGTCAATTTTCAAAAAATTTGGGGGTTGTACAGCAGCGCGCACCCTCCCGTCATTCGCTTCGAATGACTATGAGGGTCATAAACAAAGTCAAACATGAAACAATTTGGGGGGCGTGGCCGCGCGCGCCGGAGGCTGCCGCTTCGCGGCAGCATTGCCTGGGGACCTCAGAAAGAGCCGCTAATTTTAAAGAGAGCCGCAGTAGTGTAGGTTCAGCAGAATACACCCCTTTCGAGCCTGGTTGTCTGTAAAGCAGGTGGTTGTCATTATATACATATAAGGGATGTAATCAGCAGTGCCTAATGAAGTTGATTAATACAATTAAGCTTATAATAAAATAAAATCGAACTGCAAGTGCAATCGCACCTAGATCTGTTTCTTAGTAACAATGTTGGTGGTCCAGCTATAATTTTCGATAGGTGGCAAGAAGTAGGTTAGTAATTGTGTCTGTCTGTCTGTCTGTCTGTCTGTCTGTCTGTCTGTCTGTCTGTCTGTCTG
>JH153001.1:5399-16302 GCA_000226015.1 Mnemiopsis leidyi
TTCTTCATCATGTTTGCCGCCCGCACTAGGTCATTTCCATCGACATTGATACATTCTCGCATTTCCGCACAAATACTGTCCGTTGCTCGGTAGATCTGCTCCACAAATTTTGCATTGAAAGGTTCACAAAAGGTCTCATCAAGAAAATGCACATGCTTGTTATTAAGGGGCATAGGCATGGTTCCCTGATAACACTTATATACACGGTGCGAGTGTATATACACAAGGTACTATAGGCGTTAAACAGAGCAGTAAACGAGAGCGGTTAAATCGATACCAAACCTACACACGCTACACACGCTACAACAAAGATTCCAATAAGGAATATCTTAAAGTTTTACATAAGGGGGAAATGTTTGTGATTTTGCATAATTTATTATGATCACATGCAGATGACATCATAATAATGAATTCTTGGAGGATCGCCCTTCAGATCAGTACTAAACCTAAACTAAATTAGGGTGCTTGAAGTTCCTGTGCAGTCAAATCAACTAGCTATCACAGTCCACAGACCCCTATTTCATACATTTCCCCCTTAACCTACTTGTTTTACAGGACAGTGCTACAAGGGATACAAAATGTCTGATGACGGTGGATGTGACGAGTGTCCTGTAAACACCTACACTGATCACACAAACGTGTTGGGAACGAACACTGAGTGTACTCCGTGTCCTGATGACAAAGTGTCTCCACCTGGATCTACTTCACTTGATGATTGTCAGGAAAAAGGTAAGGATATTTCAAAATTTGAGTACCTTGAAGCTCCGTTAAACGATCTAGTGTGGCCATATACTATAAGGTGCTATAAGTGCTATTGAGTTATTGTTAACTGCCTGTTATGATGGCAATATTATCCACAAATTTCGAATCGATAAATCAATATTCGGTTCATTTCAGGATACAAGATACCAATTCTAGGAACACTAGTCAAGGGCCAATATGGGTTGCAGAAGCCAGGCTATATGTTTGACGACAACACAGGAACATTTTACCACGCTCAATTTCGAACAACAGATCCTTGGGTCAAGGTCTTCTTCGGGTATGAAGAAGGGGTATCCAGAGTCAAGATAATCAACAGGCTCGACAACAAAGATTACTACAAAGATCTGGAGAACACGGTTGTTTCTGTCATGGTGGAAGGAGGGGAGGATGTAGAGTGTGGAACTCTGACTAACGTCAACACAGTATCTGGTGCTGTGGAGGACCAGACTTACACTGTTCTGTGTGGCAACCAGCGTGGTATTGGTGTTTATCTTCACAAACAGGGGTCGACTACTGGGTGGTGCATTTCAGAACTGGAGTTCTACCATTTCACGGGTTTGTATAGTGGAAGATCAACAAAATTGAACAGAAGCTGTCTTACAGTCAATTCATAAAATCGAAAATTGCCTACACGAACAAAACAATGAAAGTGTAACTGTCCTGTCTCGAAAATCACGTATGTAAAAATGAGATCCGAAATGAAGTATGTACAGTCGTTTTAATATGACCTTAAATTACAGATATGGATGACGCCTGCCCGGACTCCCATGTTTACAACCCTGATACGAGATCCTGTAAAGCTGGATGTCCCTCAGGTGAAATAATGCAGGACAGAGTATGTGTGGAATGTTCTGAAAATACCATACTGGACTTGACTCTTGGAGAATGCCGTCAAATAGGTATGTATATTAAGTATTATTTTCGATAGGTAAGTTTAACAAGTATCAATAATTACCTTCTTTTACCTGTCGTCTTAAAGGTTTATACTTATCTCAGTCGACTTTGGCCGGATACTCAGGCAAAACCAGGATCTCGCGTAAAACACGACATGTTTGAACAGACAGGAATGTTAGATATGCTCGGTTAGATACTCCTATAAACCAACTTTAACCTAGATATCCGCGTGATTACCCACTTGCCTATGTTTCTCATGTTACGTAGGCAGTTAAACGGACATCACAGACAAAAGCGCGGTTAAGCGACGTTAAATTCGACGTTTGCACCTCTCAGATTCGGGACTATTGACTGATGTAAGGCTTTTATCCGATTGTTGAAAAATACTCTCTCTTTTTGACCAAGTAGTGCAATTCGTCTGAAAATCTCAAAAATCTCGCTAATCAGGGTTGCGTAAAAAAATTCGGCATTTTGGTAAATCAAACTGGAAATTGAAACCACTGCTGCACTGGATCATCTCAAATATATGATATCCATATTTAGACCTGCGAAAAATATTAGACTATATACATCCCGACTCCCGAGGATTTGAAATATAATCTAACAAAATATCTAGCCGGAAAAGCGGGCCAACTTATCCTAGCACATTATATTTGGTAGTGCTTGTTTCATAATGTTTGTGCACGTGCACAAAAGGTACAAAACAATCGTGTCATTTGGGTCCTTCTGGCCCAAATGACAAAGTAGAAGAAAATAGCGAACCTGACGATATCTTGCATGGTGGGGTTTAAACACTCGAACGTTGCGCTGATTTCTGGTAATATTTTTGAGAAGAAGTCAACTCCAAGTCGCTTTTCAGTTTTCTTCATTTCGGGGCGGGAGTGTATTAGACAACTGATGGTATCGAAACGTTAATTAATTGGTTACTTCAATATTAATACAACTGATGGTATAATATGATACTTTAATAACAAAATATTTTGAATATCCTCATTGCAAAAACATTGCTTCATAAATTTGCTCTGACGCAAAGGGTTACGAAATACTTGGAAAATTAATATTCTGAAACACAAAGACCTGAAAAGGAAATATCTGATGACGCAAAAGAGCAGGTCAGGTTCGTATTCCCTGTATCTCGATACTATCTCCATAGTTCTGCTTATAAACCCCAGCTCTGATATTTTCTGAATTAGGAGATTTTGTTGGAAAACGCGATCTCTGAATATTAAAACTTAAGAATTAAGTACTAGCAATATAAGTACCAGCAATATAAGTTGATGAAAGTACCAATAACTTAACAAGCTAAAGAAATCACCACATGAAAATTCGAGAACAGATCATTGGAAAAAACGGCAGAGAAAACGATCCATGCTGTAAACACCTCGTAAAAAGTCCTGCTCTGATAAAACTTCATGATAGTATGGGCGGCAGCTGCACGTTTAGTGGTAGGATGGAGGTAGTCAGCGTCTGTAGCCGTAGCCTGGAAACACAAACCGTCAAGTAACAAGGAGGGTGACGAGTGATGTAGTTTCAAGACCTTTGGGTTTACCACGGCTGATACTGAAATTGTTCAGAAAATGAATGATTAAGGTGATAATGACATACCATATGGACGTTTTCCTTGATATCGTCACATTTGTACATGTCCATCAATAATTCTGGAATTTTCTTTTTCGTAAACTCCGAGTAATGCATCGTCACGCTGCAGAAAGATGTTTTAAGTTTTCAATAACCGAACAATTAACGACAATTCTCAGACTGCAAAGTCGTACAGTGATTCACCTAGACAATTGACAGAATGTCTACCAAGTACTCTAAAATTACTCTGAAATTGCTTTAAAATACCTGCGGATTTCAGCTAGTCCCTGTTTTAAGAAATCAAGACAAAGTTGATGGGTTTTGTCGCAAACCAAGATCCAGAAAAACCAAGATATAACTTGACTAACGCATAACAGTGGGGAGGAGGCTGGGTGCTCAAGGCCATAAGACAACTAAAGATATTCGTCACTAAAGGTTCACCAAGTTTACTTGACAAAGAAGAGTCGAGATTTTCACCAAACTTAAGAATTATGTTTGGGGGTTGAATTATAGAATGGAAATTAAACTCGGTCAATTTTATATTCTTATTGTTTCCTGATTAAGATTGACAGGCAGTTATTTTTCTTCTCTGAGAACGTGACCTCATTATCTTGATCACTGCCATATTTTGTTATCTAGCCGTTTTACTTTTTTCTGCCATATTTTGTCCCAAACTCTATCCTTGAGGAACACAACGTGATACTGGTGGTTGATGACTTGTAGAGGTGAAGTACAGAACATCGCCAACTGTCAGGGTCCTAGACAGGCACGACTGTTCCAGAAGTGAGAACTTGTGGTTGAAGTGTCACGTGGTTTACCGAAAATGGGAGCTCACTAATTTCAAAATCCTTAAATGGAACGAGGAAACGGAATACGTTGATGCTGGGGATGAGGGCTTGGTTTTGACTATTTTGACTATCGATATCATCACCGAGGATAACTTGGTTACCAAATACGGTACGATGTGCGATGACAAATTTAACGACCACGCCGCCAACCTGGCACGTCGTTACCTCGACGACTTTGCGAGGGGCTGGGGCGGCTGCCCTGAAAACGAGGGTCTTCTGACAAATTGGATCTTGGATGTGAACGATATCGGTATTTTGGTGGACGAAATCGTTTGTGACAGCTTCGCCGGTCACATTGAGGAGTGCGAGGCAAGAGTCCTCCAGGAACATGATTGCGAGTGGAAGGAGAGCCTCGGGCTAAGTTTTTGACATGGTTATGATGGTAACGACGATAGTAACAATGGTGACGACGATAGTAACAATGGTGACGACGATAGTAACGATGGTGACGACGATAGTAACAATGGTGACGACGATAGTAACAATGGTGACGACGATAGTAACAATGGTGACGACGATAGAAACGATGGTGACGACGATAGTAACGATGGTGACGACGATAGAAACGATGGTAACGACGATAGTAACGATGGCAACGACGATAGTAACGACAGATGGAGCTAGAGTTTGGTGGAGCTAAAGTTTCTTTAAATTTTAATAAACTTCAGAATAAATGGGTTTTTAAATAGAACTCTGCCACTAAGTAACATCATCTTTTTACTATTAGCAAATCGTTACAAAGACATGAAATGTTATGAATTTACAGTTTGTCATTGTAAATAATAGATAATATGTACTTCAATTTTTCAAAGATAAGTTTTGTCACTATATATTTGAGTTCTCTAGCCAACAATCTGTTTGTTCAATTGTGTTTAGGTAGTGCCGCTTTCTCTCTTGCTTTATCATTTTTCACAAACACAGTGGTTGCACAATGTATGAAACATTTTACAACATAGTCATATCAAGAAAGTCTGGTCAGAAACTGAGATTATGTACAAAATCATGATCATTCACATGCTGAATAGATCTGGTCCAATATACCTGACAGTACACGTTTTCTTATCAACATACCCCGCTAATGTAGCCGTAGAATAGAGTTGCTTCATTTCGTCCTCTGATTCCATCCCTTCAGTCAACAATGACAACTGAAAATGCCTTGTCATTCACAAACTGAACTGTGGTTACTGGTAAACTTTTCTAATAAAACATAACATAACAGTTAACACTAGCAAAATAAGTATAAGTCTTCGGAATTAAAAGGGAAGCTCTACAGAAAAGAGAAGAGAGGGACGCACCATGACTTCCTGGTATGGGAGAGACTGCCAGTGATCCGTCCTCAGCTTCCGCATTCCATTGACATTCCTCAGCGCTCTTATCGTGGCGACGAAAAACTGTTTGCTGCACTCCTTATTGTTCAGTCTGAGGAGAAAAAAAACTATTATCTAGATAGTGACTGCTAACAGTTCTTTCACTAGAAAGTTTACAGGACTCAATTTGAACCATAACCCTCAAAAAATATTGTATTTGTATTTGTATTTGTTACACCTGTACCCAGGCTTTTACAGTTATACTGAAGGGGCCGCTGGAAGATTCTAGATCTTTTAACGGAGACCCTCCTCATTTAACCCTCAATCACGGTTTCCCGGTCATTCGGCTGAGTCAACCGAAGAAGATTGCATAGGCAGATGCGCTTAGCGCACTTCTCTAGGATTGGCGGAACTGGGAATCGAACCCCCGATCTTCTGTGTAGAAAGTCGGGTAAGATACCACTACACCACCAACCCATTGTACCAAACAAACACACTTTTTTGGCATGGTTCACCTCTGTTAATGATCTGGATCTACCATGGCAACCAACACTACCATGGCAACCAACTTTCACCACTTCTAATATACTAATAATTTGAGTAAATAAATACGAACGTGTAAGTTCGAAATATTTAAAGAAAAGTTTCCTAAAAAGCGCATTTTCAAAAGGTACTAAATTTGTAGAATGAGAGTTAACAACTACTTGCTGTTGTTAGACATGGAAACCCCTGACAACGTGGTAGAACTACTCCCCTCTTATCCAAAACAGCAAACAGTTTACCGAGCAGCAGGAGTAGAACTACTATTATCATGATGATTGATGCCGTTGCCATAATTTTGATAATTTGATAGTTCCGTAACTTATTGCACGACTTACTGACTCAACCCGCACTATTGATTTCCTTTAGTGGAAATCCCTAATGACCTGAACAGTTTTTACTTTTTCGCATAGCTAAAAAATCAACGAATCGAAATTCCAAGATTTCCAAGCAAAATTAGAATTTCAATCTCTACCTGTGTTCAAAGCTAGCGATTTTGTGAGAGGATAGACAGAATTTGTGTGGCTTTGATTGAAAAGACGGTCGTTAGCACAAAACAAATATTTTGTGATTATCAATTTTAATTCCGGTTTAGCACGAGTAACAATATGTTGAGTAAAACAGTTTGATTTTTTTTCCTTGTGTTTATTTGGTACTCAGGTTTCACTATCATTGAAGTTATTTTGCCGATATCCTCAAAATCGCCTCTTCGTTCACGTTCGTACTGATAAACAAACAAATAAATAGGAAGACGGTAAGAAGTAGTAATAACTTACAAGACGGGTAATATAGTTAGAATTGGCTCGTGTCCACAATCCTCGTAAAACTGACAAAGAGCAATGCTGTTCTGTTTCGGGTGCAAATCTGCCACCTGGAAAATGACAAGGTTACTCAACAATAATAAATAATTAATCAAATTTAAGTTTTCGCGATACAAATCCTACATTTATTCTGGCATAGAAAGATAGCGATTTTGTGTTCTTTTTAAAACTTGCCTGGTACTCAGATAAGTGTACCGTCCTAAATGATACGGTCTACAATTTTGTTGTTCGAGAACGACAATATTTAGCTTTAAATAGACATTTTCAAGCCATCCACTTAAGGACTAACGAGTAAAGCTAAGATTTGTAACATTTTTCTGAATATTAAGAATAAGCTTAACATTACTCTACATCAGATCATTGACAGTCTAATGCTAGATTTGATTCGTTTGAATCGTTGAAATTCTCTTGTTGAAATTTGCGAGATTTGTTTGCAATTTTGGTTTAAAATCGTTAAGTTGTCATGCAGTCTGCAGATTGCAGATTGTAAGATTCCATCAAAGGAGTGTTTCAATCTCACATTATTCAAAAACTTCTAATTTGACAAATAGCTCAAACAGTTAGTGTTAGGGGAAGATTATTTAGGTATCATATAATATTCTTGAAGTTTATCTTTGGCTATCTAGTTTTACTTAATTCTTCTGCTCAACAAATATTCGCCAATCCTAGAGGAGTGCACTAAGTGCGCTAAGGGCATTTGCCTATGCAATCTTTTCCGGCCCGGTCGACTCAGCCGAATGACCGGGAAACCGTAATTGAGGATTAAATGAGGAGGGTCTCCGTTAAAAGATCTAGAATCTTCCAGAAGCACCTTCAGTATAACTGTTAAAGCCTGGGTACAGGTGTAACGAAAAAAAATTCATTTGTTTCAGGACAAAATGAAACTCCTGACATTACTTACAGTAATACTTGGCACCACTTGGGCTAATGAGTGTGTGAACATTGCGGCAGATGAAATGTGTGCAAATATGGCAAAGATGGGCGAATGTGATAATCAGTTTTCAGTGGAATACTGTGCTCTAACATGTGGAAGCTGCAAAGCTGGTACAAGAGAGTTAATGACTGTTGCCTATTACTGCGATTTTCTATTAAGACCATCATTTTAATACTATTATAAAGCATGATGACTATTTGTAAGAGTAAATTAAAGTAACAAACGAAAATTTTTCAGATGTTTGTGAAGACCTCCCAGGAATACCATGCAGTCGATATGTTGAACAGATTGGTGGCAACTGTTCTGATGATCAGTATGCAAGAGCCTCCTGTGCTGCTAGTTGCAATCTTTGTTAGGCTCAGTGAGAGGAACTTCAAATGCTTAGTTTGTTTCCAGTCAAACATCTTACCGATGGGAAATTTTTTAAATAAGCCTATTTACATATCAAGTTCAAATCTGCTTACTTTTGAAATGAAGCCTGAAGGAAAGTATTATATAATATTACTGCAGAAAGAATGTTTATGACAAAAAATATCTTTTACATTTGCTTGTTTATCTTTCAGAAGATTTTTATATAAACAGTATCACAAGATATATCTTAACTTCATAACGAGATAATAATCAACTGGTTGAGTAGGAAGGGGTGAAGGGGCCCAGGTTTCTTTATTATTTGCCTAAGTCAGGGTGTTATGTCGAAGGGGAAAAAATATTGACCCCAGTTGAAAAAGGCCATTAACAAAATTCAATAACCCACATGCTGCACAAATGGCTTAAATCTTTAACCACAGAAATAATTTAAGGGTTCACAGCCATAGATAATTAAAGGTTCCATGGCATTGGACAGTTACACTTTCATTGTGTCGTTCGCGGAGGCAATGAAACGAGCTAAAATAATTGTAGAAATATTTTCCTCATCCTCAGCTACATAGACATTGTCACTAAAATTAATAAATATGTTAGAACAAAAATTTAAAATTATGATAAAATTGAAAATGGCATTGGTGACCAATGGGGTAAAGAATTGTTTTAATTCAATTAAAATGTACACAGCAATAGTCAGGCATTTTTAACTATTGACCATGTGGGTAAGAATCTGATCTGATGGCTGATGGAGCACCTGCAAGATTCTTGATCTTTTAACAGAGACCCTTCTTATTTTACCCTCAATCATGGTTTCCCAGTCATTAGCTAATTTGACTGACACGGCCAAGAAAGCAAAAACCATTAGCACACTCTTCCAGCATGACAGGTCAGTGTTGATACCACTACACTAAGTGGTGTAATGTTGAAGGTCTAGCCAATAAGGCGCCCTCAGCGGTGAAAAGGTGTCCCCAAGTGGCGCCCCTTCTATAAGGGCTTACTGGAAGCAATTTGTGTAACTACATTCTGAATATCTTCTTTGGAACAGACAGACTTGGACAGTACGTTCCTGACAGCAGTCTCAACAGTCATTTTGATCATGGGTTGAAGAGCTTTCAGTTAATTTTTAACCATTTTCAAAGTTTTTGTTTCCATTGTCAGTTGTTGAGGGTACAGAAAGCTGATATGAGTGTGGACATGTGTAACAGTCTTGACACTGCCAACTCTCTAGCAATAATTCCATTTCTTCGCATAAACCCTTTAATCCAACACAACATAGATGCCAATACTTGTTACCGTTTTGACACTCCAATGAAAGTTCATCCTCTAAATATTCCTTACAAGGACAGTTGTCAAAGTCATTTGAGAAAACTTCGCCTTATTCTTGAGCCGGCTTCTTCGAACTCTTTACAACCTTCTTTGGTCTGTCAACACATTTCTTTTCCATCTTTTTCAACTTGTCATCAGCACCGGACATACCTCAAACTATTTGTATAATAGTAGTGTTGAAAGCATTAAAATACACTACCAACCAATTGGTCAAAGTTTATTAATTTGATTTAGGGCTTTTGCACTTAAGTGAATGTAATATTTATTTCAGCTTTTGCACCTTAAATGTGACTTTGAGAGAGGAAATAACTAAATAATTCTAGATACTGTATAAACCAACCTTCTCGAGAATATCGGTCAGTGTGTCTTGAGTGCTGGCAATACTATCAGGAGAACCAACCAGAGCATTTAGGAGCCTTGCTAATTCACTACCATACTTTGCTGTGTTCCTTGTTGCCATGCTGTCAAATGATTGTTGTAGTTGAAACTGACTAAATTATAAATGAATCAATAAATGACATTAATTTCTAGCTGTTTTACATGCTATTATTGTTGTAATGTCATTTGTCAGGATTGCATCAACATCTGCCGTCAAAATATTAGATTATTTGACTTGCTGCTGGGAACAACAATTGCACATGCAAATAAAAAGTGTGGTTCAATCGCGCAATTGGTCCGGTCGGCGCACAATGGGTCCTGTAAAACGTCCTATGGTGTTTACAGTTATTCAACTGACTCGCTTTACAAGAAAGCACTTTAGTCTTATCATTAATGTAGGTGAATGCAATGTCTATAAAACAAAAGTCAGGGCAAGTGTTAGACAAATCAAGGCATGTCCTGTTCTACACATACAAATAAAGAAAAAGAGTTGAGAGCAAACTTCAATGCAATACACAGTCCCATATTCAGGGTCTGTTTGTAAAATTTAGATTGAGGTTGTTTGTGACACTTAAAATAAGGTTTCCCATTGAAACCACAGTCACTAATCAACAAACAAAAATAATTTTCTGTCACTAACAATCTAGACTATTTGATGAACGAGATGGCAGACTGTGTTTATAAATGCAAAGCTTTATCATAATTGGTAAAGAGAAACTCGAGTTTGAGATTTGGGAGTAAGGGTTCAAAATAATCGTATTTTCTGTGTTCTTAACATTAGTGAAATCATTTCTATTCCCTATGATCCCCATTCCCCAATCAATTTGTCGTGTATGTAGAGCACAAAGTACCCAAATTTTATTATGAATTCAGCATAAAACGGGAATTTTTATAATTCTAACTTAACTACTATATAGTCACTAGACCTTTTAAATTAACTACCCAATGCAATAAAATTTTAACAACCAATTCTTTAGATAAATATCTACCACTAAGGGGTCGTTCACATATGACGTCATCACCTAGGGGGAGGGGGGTTTCCAAATGATGATGATTGATGACGAGGGGGGGGTTGGCCAATGATGATGTCATCAAAAATTTTTAGGACTTATAGGATTTTTTTGAAAATTTTTGATTTCTTTCAAACATTTT
>JH153001.1:33674-64545 GCA_000226015.1 Mnemiopsis leidyi
ATCAGCATACTTACCTGATGTCGAGGTTAAGCTGATCTGACAGGGTCTTCCTCCGGGCCGAGTCTCTCCATTGCACACCGGTTAGATGAAACCTGCAGTTAGGACAAATCGTCCTACTCTGGGCATATAATTTATGGTAGCGGGTGCTGCGGAAACGCGGCACCTTTCAATTCTATATCTAGATGTGATATTTGTACTTGTTGACTGTTTCTGATCACATGAAAAGGAACCATTTTACCGTACAGCCATCTCTCGATAAGAAAACATGCACACAAAACAATGTGAAAATGTTCTATCTTTTCTAGGTAATATGAACATTTTCTTTCTGTACTAGGTAATATGAACATGTTCTATGTTTACTACATACCATAACTCGGCTGGACGTACTGGTTTACAGTGATTAAAACAACACTAAAAGTTGTCGCTTTTCACCGGACACGTTTTGATGCTTTTAATGGCTTTAACTTCTGCCGGATAGAAGGATAGTTGGGAACTAAGGGCGTTCACTTACTGTACATGTTAAATCTTTATGGATTCTAGAAGATGTATGTGATTTTGTGAAGCGTGCGGTTTGACAATCTGCAAGATTTAGTTTGGGATGCACTTGTGCGTTGCTCTGTATTTACTAGTGTCGGTGTCGACCTCAGTAGATCTGTTCTTATCAAATTGACAAAGGTGTGGCTGTAACAGAGCAGGAATGATAAATTGTATGATTATTGCACCTGCATCGCGGAGTTAGGAATAGCCTTCAGCAGCTCTCCCCTGCTCTGCTAACTCTGCGCGCATCGGACCGCGCGCAATTTTAGAATCCTAACAACAGTGCGCTTCGCATATTTTCGGCCCCGAAGAATAAAAAGTACGTAGTTGATAGTGGCCACTTTAATTTAATTTATTATTATACATTAACATTAAGTTGTTATCTTAGTTGGATTGTTTAAGTTAAATTATCAATGTAGTTAAAATATTTTCTTACACATATCGAACCGCATTCAGTTTACCAATATAATTGTTGAGATGATATCCAGACATATCACATATTTCGCAGAACGCACACACCCCAAAGTCTCACTTTTATAATACTAAAACTTTTCAGTTCGTGAGAAAGCGCGACAGCTCGTGACTTTACTGAAAGATGATGACAGACTGAAGTCAGAACGAAAGAAGGCTCTGCAGGCTAAGGAGCGCTTTGCTCAAAACAGTACCGGAATTGGATCGACTAACAGCAAAATTCCGAAACCGTCTGGAACTTTAGGCGGGTAAGTAAAGCTCACTCAATCTTATAATCTGCAATTTATTACTACTTCGCCCTCTTTCAGTCGGAACTGATCGATTTCTGTATAAATTGGATATTTGGATACATTTCTTTAAATTTTTAATTTGTATGATATTTTGAGACATTAAGTGTGATAATGCTGGCATTATTATTCATTATTTATTTTTATCTATTATATTATGTACTCGGACTACCTTTCAAAAAATGTGTAAATATGATTGAATATTAACGCTTGTTCCTCTCTATTATAAAATCCCATCCTCAGATTCATGGGTAGGACTGGTGGCGACAGTTCCCGATCCTCTCAACCCGCAGTGGGCGCTGCTGGATCTTCAGAGCCTCAACTTAGTGCTGCTTTAGAACAAGCCAGACCTAGTGACCGAGACGAGGAGGATTTGCAGCTGGAACTGGCTCTAGCTATCTCTAAAGAGGAGGCTGAGAAGTAAGCTGAGCTTGTCGCTTTCTTTCATCTGTTAACTTAAGTAAACTGCATACTGCTCATAGATAGCTCAAGTGTATTGCTTTAATTTTGTTTATTTTACCTTCCTTTCTATTCAGAGACAGAGAGGAAGATGAAGCTTTGAAAGCCATCCTAGAGCGAAGTAAAACCGAGACAAGAATCGAGTACACGGCTTCTAGAACTCCAGAGCAGCCCAAACCGACCTTGCTATCCATCTCGAAGCAGCCACCTCCAAGACCTCCCTCAACTCCTCTCGACCCTTGGGGCATGCCACTAATGCCGGGTTCTTCCTCCACAGCTCCAGAACCTTCTAGACCTGCTCCTGCCGCTGTATCACTCAACGACCCTTGGGCTCCAGCTCTTCAATCTGGCGGTCAATTTGGCGGACCCTCATTGCTGGACACCTCATTGGACGATGGGATCAGTCAGCCGGCTAACTATGCAGTAATCAACACTACAGCCAACAAGCCGTCTCAACCGGCAGCTGCTGACCTGATAGACCCCTGGGGGGGCTCCAGTACCCGCCAGCAACTTTAACTCTCTGCAAGGCACTGGAGTACTTCAACCTCATTCCACCATCTCTCAACCTGCCAACTCTAGCCACAACCTGCTAGGGGACCTGGATGTGTTTGGAACTAGCGCACTTTCCTCCACCCCTCCCCTTACCACACCCCAGGTCAGAATCTGTGTCCTTTGTCGGTAAACTGGTTTAATTCTTGAATGATAATGACTTTAAAATCTTTAACTTTATGACTGTTACAGCTTTAATGATAAAGCTGTGACAAACATGTTTCGTGCTGAAATAGTATGTTCGTGTTGAAATAATGAGTTCCTCCCACCTCAGATCCCTCCTCATGTCCCTATGGTAAGTTCGTCGGCAACACTGCAGCCTAGCTCCAAGATGGGAACTATTCTTGACAACAGGACCAAACATTTGGTGAACATTGACAACCTCATCTCCACCCAAACTCCTAGCAGGTTTATTGCTCAACAGTTCCATCACGGTTTTCGTATTCGTTATTTCATGTACTTTATCACTGTTTAACATTTATCAACGTTAAGCTATCATTGCTGCTGAAAGTTGATTTTCGAAACTTCTATTTAATATCTCATATAAATCACACCAAGGTAAACCGTTTTCTGACCTCCCTCCCCCTCAGCGGTTCCACAAACCCGTTCGGGAACCCCCGTCCCGCCCCTGGATCTGTGTTTAGTGGAGCGAGCACTAATCCCTTCTTGTCGAACTCCAACAACTCACCCAACCTGTCTCTAAACGAGTTGAGGAGCCCGACAGGAGCCTCCAACAACACCAACCCGTTCGCTTGAACCTCTTCAAAACCCTTCGTCTTTCTTTCCACTGTGGACTTAGCTATTCTGATTGATATCCGTGAAAAGTTTGGAAAGAAAATATTCTTGTTTACTCTGCAGTGTTTTTATCGAAATTCTGAGTTGAGTTTAAGTTGACGCTAATCCAAGTTTCTAGTTATTTTTCCTAGCATAAGAGCCAGGAATTTCGTGGCCGTTTTGTAGCAAAGTTGCCCTTCTGGGTTTGTGAAATTGTGAATTGTGATACTTTCGCCATGTTTTCCTTAAACGAAATTTTATACGAAAACGGTTGTATGATATTTTGTTAAATGTTTACCTGTGGATTAGTTTATTTGGGTTAAATTTTATAATCATTCAATATTCATCTATGGTTATGTATATGCATAGTTTGTAGATGTATTGGATCAAATACCACTCTCTGTTCGTGACTATTTATTAATGGGCACTGAAAATTATGCTGCAAAAATTACGATGACATATTTATTTTTTAAAAAATTTGCTAGCTTAATGCTTATAATTATGGGATCCTGTTCGGCTACACTTTGATGAGTTGTGAGATTTAAACAGCAAGATCAGTGCACCGTTTTGAATTGAATCATAATATCTAAATGTATATAGAATCTGAATCAAGAAGTTTATGTAACGATTTAAGTTAGATGTTAGATTTTAGGTGTACACTGTTAAAATGGCTTTGAAATATGGAGATGTCAGTAAATTCGTCTAACGAGAACCATTCTTTTCCATTTCAATTCTTACTAACAAATAGTTTTCGTTTGTAACATTTCACCTTGACATTGAATTACTGAAATATAATCTTGCATTGTAAGATGCGTTGAGAGGACTTATTGTGACATGGCATCTTTGTTAAACTTTGTTTAATGCTTTGCACTGTCACCAGAACTATAGGTTATCTTCAATTATTGAAAGTTCTGAAACCTGTAAACCATATTGTCCGGCAAAAGTTACTGTTTGCTCTTGTCACTAACTTTCGAGTGTGTCCACTGAGTACTCAGTAGTAGACGTTGCACGTGCAGCTGTAAACACTACAGTTTGGAGCAAAAAATTCCATCTACGTTAACAAGAAATTCGTAATTTTAAGAAATGCAATGTTTGACTGGAAACGTCCCTTAGATGTCCTTTTCTGTTCAAATTTTTCATAACATCAATTTTGTACCGGTAAATAACGTCTGATACTGATACTTGGCATTATACATGATTCCATAAACTTAACAGTCCATATTCCATTCGCCTTTCATCGTCCTTAAGTAAGACCTAGAGCCGAGAAACTGTTGTGTTCTTACTGAATAGAATCTCTCGCCCACCTCTACATTCAGTACAAAACCCAGTCATCCCCAGCAAACGTAGGAATCTTTTTCCAAATTAGCTTTATTGATTTAATGTTGTCTTGATTATCGTCTTTTTCAACTTAGCTTCCACATATTTACAACGAACATATTTAATCATCTGCATCACATAATCTTGAATTTGAGTGTCACTTGTAGATAAATGTTTGTGAACATCCAATAAAATCATCTGTAAAATATCGCCTTTTTTAAACGGGTGTACTCTGTTTACGATTTCCAGGATATCTGAAGGTCTCTGGTGAGAGAAGCTTAGTGTTTACAAAGTTAGTTTGTCGGTCCAACTGAGTAAGGCTTACCGAGGATTTGAGTCTAGTCAGGTTCAAACTAACTGAAAAGGTAATAAATTGTGAACGAAATAAAAACATGTTAATGACTATTTTAGATAACAAACAGGTAGTGCTTTTCTTGTACTGATTCAAATCTCCTGCTGTGGATAAGTAAACTTTCGATGTTTAAGCGATGCTCAATGATATCATAAATGGTGCAGAAATCAAAAAGAATCAATTTACTTACGCCTACGGACCTGTATCGGCGAAATGTCTCTTCTTAGTTATCAAGAAAGAGCGAATACTGGCCATTCTGATTGGGTAGAGCCAGGGGTTGAATGTTGGGCCCAGAAAGACAAGCGCCCGGGCAATAACTTTGTAGTGCTGAAATTGTTAGGAACTATAACCATAGTAACGACAACTCAGTTACTTAGTAACGTCAACTTAGTAACGCCAATGGTTGATGTTTATGAGTATGACTGATGTGCCTGTGTTTTTCTTAATTTCTTGATAGCATGAACAGTATGGTACACTGATTGTCAATATCTAGAATTAATCCACTTCAGCTTACTCACGCTAGTGTAGATGGCTCCACTGACTCTGTCATCTATTTGATACCAGCGTAGAGGTAACGTTGAAACTAAGATGAGGACAGCTTGGAAGAACGATACGAGACACGTCAGTCGGATACTTTTAGCTACCCTGAAGGATATGATAATTAAATTTGGTTGTGTTTACCTTTAATAAACCAACATGTTCACAATAATAATATAAAATTGTAAGGTTAAGGGGATGCTTACTCGTCCTGTCTCTTAGCATTGCTGCTCTGCATTTTGGCACTCTCATTCAGTTTGAATATGATTATTCCACTTGTTGCTATAAGAGAAGTCACCGCTAGAAGCATGAGGACAGGATTTGCTATGTTCATCCACCTTTTGTACACGGAAAATCCATTCCAGAGTTTATCGTTAGTTTGTAGTTCGCACGCTGAAATGGGAGAGATTGTAGTCATGCATATTGCATATGTTTTAGCTACTGCCAACATGAGTTGCACTGTATAATGTGCAATGTATAGTATATAATGTTCTGTGAATAGTTATAAATACTTTGTACCAATACAGTGTACAATGTGCTGTTTTTATACAGTGTACAATGTACTTGTACAAGGTCAGTCTAGAAACCCGCTGAAACAAAACAGTTACGTAAATTTGGACAATCAAGTACCGGAACTTACACATAAAAATTCTCCAGTTTGAGGAAAGTTCATGTCCTTGTTCACTGAAGACTCGGGCCCAGTCACATTTATACGCCATATCTGAGGACACGGTCTTATCCAACACTTTCCAATAGCTGATGGTTGAGTGAGCCGCGATAATGTGAGGTAGGGTCAATGTCAGGAAGGGGAACGCAGTGCAGAGCACCACCACAACCAGTGTTTTGGCGGCTGTAACGCTGTAGGAGTAACGGAGAGGCTTGAAGATGTGCCCTGCGCGGTCCACACAGATAGCAACTACAAGGAGTAGCTGTAACCACGTGACAAAGTCTAGTAGAGGGTTCACTACCGCCCTGGAAAAATAGCCGTTTTTACAAGTAAAAAAACATGTTCCCAATTTCATTGCATTCCTCTGGCCTCTGTCATTGCAGTTATTTTGATAAAATGTTCAATATATGAAGAAATCGTACCTGTTATAAAAACTGTCTCCGTAAGAAGAATCTTTAGTTGTAAAACTGAGAGCAGCAGGTATACCAACTAAAACTACTTGAAAAACGTCCGCAAAAGATAAGTAGACACAAAACATGTTGGATTGAAAGAAGGGATGCTTTAGAAACGCCTGAAATATCGGATATGATCTGAGAAACATTAACAGAAATTAGATTTTATCTCAGTTGATAGGATAAAAGTTGAAAGGATAAAAGTTGAAAACCACAGTATCGACAATAACAGATCTCTAATTGATATTTGAAATTTCAACAATCTGCCATTATACCTTCATATTCTTGATGACAGCATACATACAAGCCAGATTTCCGATGAGAATTATGAAGATGAAGAACCAAAGAAGACCCCCTAAGATTGCTAACTCATTAACAGTCCAACTGCTGGAAGTATCGATCCTAGTGGAGAACTCGGTGGAGGAGGAAGTTAAGTTTGGAATCAAGGTAGCAGTGCCCTGTGTCAGTGTGTTGAGATCCCCAACCATATACTTGTTGAGAATAAGGTTGGAGGCGTTTACGTCTATTGTTGGAGCCATTAGGACGGTTAAACTTAAAGAATCTTGCGTAGAAGTTGTGAGGATTTCGCTAGGAGTAGAATTCATTGTGCTTCTGAATATCAATAGTGTAATTATGATAAACTTGTCATCATGTCATATGTTGTGGGTGGGCTGAAGGGTCAACCAAGCTACATGATGTGTACAGAGAGCAGATATTCGAACGGATACGATTTCCATCGATAGTCAATTCACAAAATTCATGAACCGGCACCGTTATAAATCAAAAAGGGTCCTTTCTCCAGTTGGAACCACAAACTTGTCATATAAATGTTTCCACCTTAAAAACACTCAAGGCAAGATACCAAAACAAATCCACTAAATTAAATGTTCCTTCTAATCAAAGCAATATTTTAAATTTTAAACGATAAGACAGGACTTTAAGTAGCTAGTTACAGGGTAACAGAAACTTGTCTACAATCTACTTGTACAGGGTAACAGAAACTTGTCTACAATCTACTTGTACAGGGTTACAGAAACTTGTCTACAATCTACTTGTAAAGGGTACCAGAAACTTGTCTACAATCTACTCGTAAAAAGGAAGGGAGCAACAACTATGGGCAAGGCCTGGGAACTGATCCCAGGTCAGTGTAGGTCACTGAATTCCAATGAAAGTCGAAACGTACGGCTTCTATTTCGCGTCCCTCCCATAGGTACTCCGGTTAAACACAAAAATGAGAAAATAAATGACACACGACCTTTTCTAATTTTAGTAGTTTTAAAAGGATATGTATTACTACAAATCCAAGATTCTCTAACAAATTGGAGAAACTAGAGTGCTAAGTGCTTAATAAGTTACTACGTGTCATTTTAACGAGATATCGTGAACAACAAACAACTTGTACAGGGTAACAGAAACTTGTTTACAATCTACTTGTACAGGGTAACAGAAACTTGTCTACAATCTACTTGTACAGGGTAACAGAAACTTGTCTACAATCTACTTGTACAATGTACAGGGTAACAGAAACTTTTCTACAATCTACTTGTACAGGGTAACAGAAACTTGTTTGCAATCTACTTGTACAGGGTAACAGAAACTTGTCTACAATCTACTTGTACAGGGTAACAGAAACTTGTCTACAATCTACTCGTAAAAAGGAAGGGAGCAACAACTATGGGCATCCGGCCTGGGAACTGATCCCAGGTCAGTGTAGGTCACTGAATTCCAATGAAAGTCGAAACGTACGGCTTCTATTTCGCGTCTCTCCCATAGCCATAGGCACTCCGGTTAAACAAAAAATGAGAAAAATAAAAATAAATGACACACGACCTTTTCTAATTTTAGTAGTTTTAAAAGGATATGTTCTACTACAAACCCAAGATTCTCACCCGTGTGGTTACAAATTGGAGAAAGTAGAGTGCTAAGTGCTTACTTAGTTACTGCATGTCATTTTAACGAGATATCGTGAAGTTGAACAACAAACTACAAAGAAAGGATGGAAGTCTATGCAGCGGATCCTCGACTCAGCTTGGTAAATTAGTCTGTCATACGGATAATCGAATTTGGAATTCAAAGAATCGAATACCCGTGGTATACTAATTATCGAGATGGAATAACGATACTAACAGGCTTCAAATACGATAGCGTCCGCATCCTGGATGCAAAGGGACTGCCCTTAAACCCTGGATCAGCTTTGGAGTGGGTGTTGTTCAAGTATCAAGTATCATTGTCGTTACAGGACGACATTAATGCTCATGTTCACATGCACCACCAACCACACCAGCAAATCTCCGTCTTGATTTCCCGGCTTCCGATAACAATTCATGCAGGGTTTCCACGTCATCAATTCAAGTATTGTAGAGCATCATCATTAGTTAAATCACTTCGCGTTTTCTCCAACGAGTCCTGGTATTTCCTCTTGCGATGAACAACAAAAATGTGACACTTATATCAGAATCACATCATACTCAAGTTCAAATACGTAGCTTCTCTCGTTTTTCACATCGAGCTGTAGAATTTGAACAGATAGTGACGGCTGCAGCTAAAGTTACAAATTTGTTTCCCGCGTCTGATAGTTGATGAAATAGTTTTAATTTTGGGGCTGAAGTTCGAAAATAATTGTTTTTTATATATATATATATATATTTTTTGTCTTGCATGCATTCCACTTGCAGATTGAGATTACAAGGAAAGAAACCGACCCGCCAACAATGTATGATGGAAAAAAACTGATGATCAATCAATGATTATGACGTTATATTGTCACGGTGATACCCAACTTTCGCAGCTGACCAAAGCTGAACGTTTCGTTAGAACGGTAGACAGATATAATCTCGTCAAGACGTTATAGTTCTAAATCTAACTCAAACTGATAACTGATCATATGCTTCATTCACAGGTCGAGATCTAATTCTATGAGTATGTTGAGAACTTTGACTTCAGTCATCGCGTCGTCAATTTCTTAAGGGAATTGGAAGGTATCTGAATCTCGGTATTCAGCATGAGGGTTCTCAAAAATTGAACAACTAAAAAATCAAGCATTCTGAATGTGACTGAGCAGCCTTGTGCGGGAAAAATCTCAGAAACTGTAAGACTAAGACATACTTTCATGTTTCAGATTTAAGTCTAACAATGGCACGACAACTCACACGAATATCGAATATTAAATCTAAATTCCAAAACGAACGTCAACACCTCAAATATGACCTGTGTACCACATATCACACCAGTGCTAAGCACTTTGCGGCAGAGTCTGAGTAAGCAAAACATCGCCAACTGAACTCCTCTTTACTCACCAAAGAAGAGGGAGTGTTAGAAACTGAAAGTAAAAAAACTTTTTTCTACACGAGTCGACATCAAAGATTGAAGGTGGCAGATTATTAAAGGCTAAAGGTGGCAGATTAAAGCCAGAGATATAACGATAAACATCCTGATTCTTGAATCTCAGGAGCTGATTCAGTTTACAATGCAGGTGGAAAATATAAGCACTTATTTACCAAGTCCCTTGCCATTTCCTATACTGAGCACTCGCTAGTATGATTATTCATATAGCAACTCAATCTAAATCTAATCAAATATTTACACGACATATTGAATTCTCTCGGATTTCTGGCAAATATTGCTAATCATTAGTCGCTAATCATAAGTCACTTTTCCAGCAGCTGAACTAACCACCTAGTGAAATATCAGTAGGCGAATATTATTATTAGGCCAAAATTCACATAATGACACGGTAGTGACTGTTCTATTCTCATCCAGACTTGGGACTGACAAGACAGTATGGTATTGGAACTGGAAAGTGATACCTCCTGTCGAAAACATTTGGAACTGTTTTAAGCCGATCAAGCCACAAGTACCACCTGTCTGCCTGGAATTTAAAAACTATATAGCATTGAAGTTAAACATTCCACATTTATATAGACCGAAAACAGTTTTAACCACTCATCAAAGCATGCTATTGCTACCATTGTTAGCTTCGACAACTACTAATACAGGCGAGTTAGATAAAACAACGATTTGCGTTAGAAGACTTCGCTCTTTCTCGAATTGCTTTCCTGTCATCACCGGACTGTAAGTTACTCTTTTAGGTTTGAATATTCAATTCATTAAGTAAAATGAACATTCGCATATTAACTCCCGGAGAAGGAATGCCTAACGTCAATGTATCTTATATTTCCTCTCATAAAATGTCCGTTATTTACGAACAAAGTTACACTTCCATACCAATATAGTACACATCCTGCACTTCGATATATATATATAGCAAACTTCGGTTGACGACTGCGTGAATGCGTCACCTCGACCAGAGTGTAATCTTCATCTTGTACTTACTGCTTACGTTGGCTGACGACAAATTGGACAGGGTAACGATGATTTCTAATCATAGCTTTGTTGGTCTTGTAGGAGTTCTTACATTGTAGGTGACAGTGAAGGAACTATATGGGACAAGTCAACAAAATAATGTTATTTTTCGCGATTAAATTTAAAATAGTAATAGGCAATAGCAAAAATACAAATTGAAACTTACAATAACATACAAAATAGGCGTGTTAAATAAAAGATTTTAAAATATTTCCATCGTCAGTGCCTTGTGGATATAAACTGCAGGATTAACTCTAAAACCTTTTTAGAATAGAAATATCAAAACATTAAGATAGTAAGATACTTTGTTAGATCAAGATTCAAGATATCGAAAAAACAAACAAAAACGGCGATTACTGAACTTTATTGTGTATCAAACACATCAGAATTGTGCTGTTTTTATGACTGAAAGTGATAAATGATTAATTTCATTCCAGATTGAAACCCCAGAGGAACCCTAACCAAAACTAAATGGAATCATCAAAAATAAAAACTGTTTAAAATTTCTAAAAGCCCTGTCACCAGCGTAACCTTAAAATCGATATCAAAAATCCTTAACAAAAATAGAAAATAGAATTTACAAAACTTACTAATGCCAATAGAAAGTTGTATTATAACCAAGCTTACAAAAACATTAGCTTTACGGTATAAGGACTGGATACTCAGTGTAATAAGACACGTATGAAATCTAACTTAGTAGTCAATACAATTCATAAAAGTTTATTTAAACTATAAAAGTAGAAAAGTGTTTTAGTTCAAGAATTTCATATTTTCCCCGTATGCTTCAAACTGGGGAAAGCAAATTATAAAACTCTATCGGGCAAATTAAAAGTTCGACCTACATTTATTTTAATCTAATGCTTACTCGCAGCATGAATGAAAAAAAAATTCACTTAATATCTGTCTTTAGTTCAGATATTATATTCCTAGCTAACTCCATCGCGTCATATCTGATTCAGAGTTGTCATGACTACACATACGACTACAAGTAGTTGTAGTTGTGCAGCAACAATATATCTCCTAACATTCAATATTCAGCTCTCTAAAGTAGATCCTCCTGACTTCAACAATCAACATGAATGTTTCTACACTGCAGTATTATTGTTCTTATCGGCAGCTGCTGAGTTATCAGAGAGAAGTTTTGTGTTTACCGCGTTTGTCTGTCTGTCCGTTTGTGACATGCTCAGCGAGGATTTCAGTCTCGTGAAGTTCGTGTTTACTGAAAATGAAGAGTTTTTTAATTAAAAAGTACGTCCCTGCGACCCCCTTCGCAGTTCAAATAAATAGTGACCCCGTCAACAGGATTCCACTTTCTCCCTGACTTCTATGGCACACTACTAACTACAATTACTGACTACTGACTGCAGACTACAGACTATACTGACTACGAACTACTGACTACTGACTGACCTGATGAAGCGAGAGTTTTCTTCTTCTTCATTAAAAAGGACCTAATACTAGCCATCCTGATAGGGTAAAGCCAGGGGTTGAAGATCGGTCCCAAGAAAACCATTGCACGAGCTATCACTATATAGTGCTGTGGAAAGTAATAAGTGAGTGTTGAAAGTTGAATTAGATGATAAAGAATATTTAAAATTGGAAATTATAGATTTTATTACAGATTATTGATTATCATTTCGTTGGGAACAAATAATTCACAATTTAACATCAATAATGATAACTCACACTGGAGTAAATTCTTCCCGTGATTCTGTCATCTATCTGATACCAGCGAAGAGGTAGAGTAGAAATCAGGATGAGGACGGCTTGGAAGAAAGATACGATACACGTCAGTCGGATACTTCTAGCAACCCTGGAGAAGTTTACAGTTAATAAGAAAATCTGAAAAGTTTATAATTGAGGTGAAACTAACATGACAATCATTTCTCTGTCATTTCCGACAAATGACAGATTTGGTGGTAGCTAACTCTTATCTGTAAATGTCGATCAAATTGAATTTGAAATTCCAAACAAAAATTTTCATTTGAAAAGTCCGATATCATTTCTACGTACTCGTCTTGTCGTTTGGCGTTATCTTTCTGCAGTTTAGCACTCTTGTTAAGCTTGTAGATAATGACTGCACTAGTGAGCGCTAGCGCACTGACCGCCATAAGCATTAACAGTGGGTTCGCTACGTTCATCCACATTTTGTATACATTGGTACCCGCCCATTGCTCGTTGTTGGTATGTAATGAACAAGCTGAAAGTATATTGTGTTGAGATTCATCGAACTCTGGAAACAGCGCGATAAAATGTGGTCATACTCATAGTTGGAAATGATAAGAAAAGTTCAGTAAGGGAGTCCCTCAAGGTAATAGAGCTAGAATCAATATATTACTAAGGTTAGTAAGAAACTTACTCATGAAAATGTCACTTTCTGAAATACGCTCCTGTCCCCGCTCATCAAAATCTCTGGCAGAGTCACACTTGAAGGCGATACTAGCGTTCACGTTCTCAAACATCCTCTTGTAGTAACTTATAGTGGAGTGGGCAGCTATAACATAAGGTAGCTCTAGCAGGAGTATAGGGATAGCAGTGCACGTGACTAGTATAGTAGTAGTTTTGCAGGCGGTAATGTTGTAAGTGTAACGGAGGGGACGACAGATGTGCCCCGCTCGGTCCACACAGATAGCAACAACCAGGAGTAGCTGTAACCACGTGACAAAGTCTAGTAGAGGGATAGCAACCGCTCTGGGGAGATTGTACTTTTGAGAGTAGGGTTTAGAAATATAATACCTTGATTTCTAATCTTATGGTACTCTTACGTTTTCGGAAGTGGAGAAAAAGATTTTATCTATCAGTCGAAAATTTTCAAGCTTAGGGTAATAGTAATTTCAAGCCGGTAAGATTAACGATTTGAAATTTTTTGCCAAGATCCGTTTAAGATAAAACATCCAGCCAGCAAAGTTTGATAAATAAAAACAAAACAATACAAAACATCAAGATTCACATGTTTGCTCGTCTAACACTTACCGGTTGTATATGCTGTTCCCGTACGCTGGATCGTTAGTTGTAAAGCTGAGAGCAGCAGGTATCCCAACTAGAACTACTTGAAACACATCCACAAAGGACAGGTAGACACAAAACATGTTGGATTGGAAGAAAGGATGTTGTAATAGAGCCTGAGGAGGGAGGATGTGATGTTGTTTCTTGAAATCAGACAATAAGTTGAAGTTTTAGATGTCATACCGTTTCCTTAACAATAAGTTGGACTTTTAAGTGTCATTAACGTTTCCTTAACGTAACACAAACTTTGTTTATCATAAGGAAGCAAATTTGGCAAAATTGATGGATTAAAAAGTTGAAAATTAAACTATTAGGGACAGTCCAAACCTTCAAATTTTTGACGACAGCGTAGAAGCAGGCGATGTTGCCAACCAGAGTAAACACGATGACGAACCAGAGAATGACCCCCAAAATCTTGAGATCGTCAACAGTCCAACTGCTGGAGGTCGCCATGGCACGACTGGAGTTAACTAACGCTGCTGTTGTCATTGGGGAGGTGGGGGAGTAGGTTGTCATGTTGTCACCAGGGTGTATGCTGTAGTGACCAGGAAAAGTGTCGTGCCAGGTGATGGCTGAGAGGTTACCGCCCGAGATTGTGGTAGTGGAACTTCCACCGGTGGTTGGGAATTTCATGTTCACCTCCTGCCAGTCTTGCTAGAGAGAGAGTTGATTATAATTATAGCTTCTGTTTCTACTTGCGTTTTACATTACAGCAGAGAATGATCATATATGTCAAGATAAACACTTAATGATAAGTTGAAATAATTTATACTCATAGATAGACGGAGATGAAATTAAAAAAATTTTAAAAGAAATTATATTACAGGAATTTTTCATTAATTTACAATGGTATTTACAATTAATAATGCATTAAATATGATCAAACAAACATTCAGCACCGTGCAGCTAACAGATTCAGGCAAGATATTTTTCAAATCGATTCTCTCTGAAGACAATCAGAAAGCAAAGAAAATGTAACTGTAAAGCAACCCAAGAGAATCAAGAGTGTAGAAATTTACATCAACATTAGAGAACCTGATTGAATTAGAACCGATGATGCATGATTAGACAACGTCATAGAACTGATTTAGTTGTGTCATAAGATTGGAATCACACTTCAGAGAATGGTGATCTTTCACAAGATATCTACAGCGGCTCAGTCCAGGCCAAGAGAATAGGCATTCATAAAGCTTATAGTTCAGGAAAGGTATCGCTAGCTGCTAAAAATACCGCTTGCAGGAAATATCGTTATCTTGTTACCCTTTATTTTGAGGAAGGAAAAATTCATTTTACATACCAAATAACCGGTTAAAAACCACAGCTTCCAAAAGAATTCCACATTAAAACAATACATTCGTACAATTACATGCTAGTTGCTGCAAAATATAAGTTATTTCGTGTAACAAAACACAAATAAAATAAGCGGGTAATCCTTGCGTTACATTCTAATTGTCGTAATGGGCTCCTCAATGTTATGTGTTAATGATTCACAATCTCCGTTCCTGTGTGGTAGCTAATATCCAGGTCGACTGATATTCGTTATTCGCACACAGAATCACTCTTAAGTATGTCACGCTACTTTAAATTCAATTAAAAGAATTAGTACTGGACAGCGAAAACACACACCTCGTTCAAAACACGAAATACCTCCATAAAAAGCGTCTCTTTGTTCTTGTACTTCCCTCAAGTTTCTGTGAGGGCGGTGAGGGCGAGAGGGTCGGTGGCGGCCATGGAGGTGTTGGAGAAGAGCTGGGTGTGTCCGGCGGCGGTGCTCTCTCCGGAGGGGGTCAGGGACGACTTTAGTCTCAGTAGCGAGGTGTTTACTGGGGTATAAGGAGGTGTTTACTGGGGTATAAGGAGGTGTTTACTGGGATATAGGGAGGTGTTTACTGGGATATAGCGAGGTGTTTAGATAAGGGTTACGGTTTAGAACAAGCTAGAGTAATGATACTTATAATCAGTTAATGACTTGGTAATGACATGAACGCGTCCTTTTTACCCTGATTATTTTACAGTGATTATTACAGTGAAAATTTGATCGTGTGGTTTATTGTCAAATGAGATGAAAGTCAAACTTCGAACTTTACTCAATAAATAAAATAAACGATGCAAGAAAAATCACAAAATGCAAACAAACTTGATTTTGCTTCAGAGGTTTGATTTGGGCTTGAATTCATTACATTGAAATTGATTCATTAGCTCATCTTTAAAAATGAAATCAAATGGATCAAAACTGATTTGTAACCCCAGAAAATATCAAGTTTCCCTACAGGAGTGATCGCGTTTACATGTTTGCTTACAGAACAATGGTTAACATCGAACTGAAACTTAAATCTGATTAATGAATATCTAAACACATACGGACAGACCGTACAGTTTTAAACGTTTCCGAATCGGACGACAGCCAAGACCAAGAGAAAATGGTGAAGAGCCGGCACAACTGAGTTTGTCATGACTATACCATGTTTAGAACAGCCCGCAATTAGAATTTTAAAGGCGGTGTAGAATTTCAAAAACTATTTTTAAAAACGATAAAGTGTAAAGTGACAGCAAGATGACAAACAGAGATATCAGAGAAAAGGGACTCTGGGCAGCAATGTTGCTGAGATGTAATCGAATTTCAATTCTATAACGTGTAGTACTCTTGGAGGTCGCCTAATTTAATTTTAGTTTCTTGTATACATACCCAAGGCGTGACTGAATTCTGCAGTTTGCAGACACAAACTAAAAATGATAACAAATGGTGAAACTTTTTCCTGTTTCCGGGCCATTACCAGATTGTTAATGTACCGATTCTAATTTCCTCAGAAAGATAATTGGCGTTGATAGACGTTAATTACAGCACAACGCTCTTAAGTTCCTAGTTTAAAATTTAAAGGAATTACTTATCAGTATTCAGAATCCCATCTCTGATTTTTTGGTAAAAAATCATGTTCATTTATCACTTATACACTTATTGGAACTATAGCCAAAGGGACCTCATTCTTAATTAAAAAATAAAGTATACTCTGAGCAGCTGGCCATTCAACCAGCTAAAATCCTAGAGTCCTCAGGAACAAACCACACACATTAAACAAAATTATCCCTTGACCTGTGACACCACATCTGTGACACCACATTAAAACGCACGTCAACAATAAATTAGAGAGTTAGAGGGTAGGTGAAACAATCATGCTGATTAGTCACGGTTCAGATAGTCTATACAAAACATATCAAGCAGCACGGTATAAGACAACCCTCATTAAATTAGACAACTGACGGGTGCAGTACACAAATAAACTTTAAAAACCTGAAGTCAACATTCCCGCCAATATTAGCCGGGGTCCCTGGAGCGACATGTCAACACTTCAACATGATAACTCAACGTGTCAGTTCGTTAATTGGGGGGAGGCGGCAGTTAGCTTACTCGGGTGTCTCAAGTCTCTTTATTTTCACTTTGTCGGGAAAAGAAAAAAACCTAAATATCCTCATTACCGTTGAAATCATGGCAACAAAACTTTCAGGTGAAGTAGACATCTTATGCGGATATATGTATATATATGATGTGATTATTCAAAGTTATAACCGAGGGCAAGCAACTTCATGTGCGTGTGTGTGTTTTGTAGATGAGTAATTTAGCAACTAAAATTGTACGGCTGCTCCCGTTGATAATTTGTAATGTAGAACGTTGCTCTCGTGTTATACTCCACCAGAAAGGAAGGCCAACAAGTTAATATTATGAAATAAAACGTTATCTTTTCCTTTAATTGTTATCCCAAACCAAAAAGTATTAAAACAAGCTAAACGACAGCAAACAGCATGCATCAGCGAAGTGTATAGCAATAGCACTCTGTCAGATTTAAGACACTATAACAAATGATTATCATTGTTTTGTACAAAAAACATCGTCTACATGGAGCAGCTCAACCAAATCGACACCTCAATGTTGAAAATTGTCATGCCAGGATTCTATAACATACATCGCATTTGTTTCGCCAAACATGGAATTTCTTTTTTTTAATCATATGATTTTTATTTAATTAGACAACAGAGACAAAGTTATATCTGATAAGAATTATCTCACACAAAACCACATTAAACTACTAAATTTAACCAATCAAAGCATGTAACAAATAATGTGGACGCCGAGCATGCGAAGAACAAAACAAAGAACACAACGAAGAACACAAAGAAGAACACAACGAAGAACACAAAGAAGAACAAAACGAAGAACACAATGAAGAACAAAAGGAAGAACAAAAGGAAGAAGCACCCAGCAACAACGCCGAAAATGACGTAGAACATACCGTTTTCATTCATTAACGGTTGGGTATTTGATCAAGGTAGATTGGGTTTGTTTCAGCCTGAAGGTCATACTTCTGGCTCGGAATTTGATCACCGTCGCTGAAGCTGAAATTGTAATTCGAAAGGTGCCCGTAATCGTTAAAGGTAAAGATCTTCTTCTTAAGGTGAAATCTTGTCCATAAGCTAGATAGATTACCATAAGCTAGATAGATGATTACCTAATAACTCCCAGAAAGTTCTACGGAAATGATGTGTAGACAAACAATGTTTGACGAACATCGCTAATTGAGTAGTTGAAATCTATATAATTGCCACTACAGGTTGGGGCTTGGCCCCATAAGGTGCCATCAGCCATCTAAGGTAATAAACTCGCGACGAAAAGAAGACATCACCAGTAAGAAGTGAGCAGGTTTATATCCCATCTTATAAATATCTTATATCTTATATCTTATCTAATATCTTACATCTTATATATCTAATATCTTACATCTTATATCCCATCTTATAAATATCCCATCTTATAAACGCCTGTCAACACTGGTATATTCATTCGCTCTAATTATGGACATTGGATGTGTTGATTATTACTGGATTATCATAGAATTACAAAATCTTTTCTGCTGGGGGAATCTATTATGCTTTACTGCTTTAGTTTTAGGTCTTTAATGCATTTAGGAGTGAAGACTAAGCTATTTTCTCAGAGATATAAATATCACTGTATCTTATGATCAGAGTATCTAGTCAATCAAAAGAAATCTGGTAGTTCATGCTATAATCATAAATCTTTTCATTCTGTCAGCTAATTCTAACACACTTCTATTCTAGCTATGCTGAAAAGAGGCAGAAAGCTGATTAGCTCTATTCTGAGCTTACCCCAGCTGATCTTAATTTTCATGTAAACTAAATTAAACTTACCGGAAGAAGCGATGGACTTCTTCTTGGTGACAAGGAAAGAGCGAATGCTGGCCATTCTGATTGGGTAGAGCCAGGGATTCAACATGGGTCCCAGGAAAACCAGTACTCGAGCTATTACTTTGTAGTGCTGAAGTGGAGTCAGGGTTAACACATGAGTGGGCAATAAAAGATAGGTAGGCAAGCACGTTATTGCCAAAAGTGTGGAAAAGACGAAGTCGGTAAAATTCATCTCGAAAATTCTAGTTGTCTCAAAGTTTAAAACAATTGGATTTACTTCAAGCTAACATTGAACTCACACTGGAATAGATGCGATAGCAACCCCTTGTCTTGCAAGTAGCATGCAGTCTGTCGTCAATCTGATACCAACGTAGAGGTAGAGTAGACACCAGGATGACGACAGCTTGGATGAAGGAGACAGTACACGTCATCCTGATACTTCGAGCTACACTGAGAGGGGGGTATCACGTGGTGTGTTGTTTAAAAGAATTTACCCCACACAACAACGGTGATCGCTGTCTCTAGGCTCTAAGGTAAGGGGATTAAAGGGGGTATTAAAGTGAGAAGGGAGGGGGAGATAGGGGGTTGCTGAAGAGACAGGAGATATAACGTGCTGTGTTAAACTATGGTGTACTTTAGTAATTATCGTGTTAAACCGCCTAACAGTTCCTTTGATAATACAGTTCATTAAATGTACTCTAAATTATTGTGGATGGCTTAACGTTAATGGTCAATTTGTTTAACTGTAACTCTTATCAAGCTGTAGTAGAGAATTCCTAAGTCATGCTTTTAAATGCTTCTGAGTAAATCACAATTAACACTTACACGTCTTGCTTCTCTACGTTATTTTTGTGGAGCTGGTAACTTTCACCCAGTTTGTACACAATGATTCCACTGGTTCCTGCCAAGGCAGCAACAGCCAGGAACATCAACATTGGACTCGCTACGTTCTCCCACATCATGAAGCTTTTAGAACCGGGCCAGAGGGTGTCATTGGATTGTAACACGCAGCCTGAGCAGTGTGGAATTTAGATGGGAATTTAAACTTATCTCATTCTCTGTTCATCATTTCCAGTTAAATTAATACTAAGAAAAGGAAAGCAGAGAAATAGGATATTGTAAATGAAAATCAAACATCGCTTATAAAAATAAAAAGACTGTACTTACTAAGGAAGATGCTGACCAGTCTGTGGTTCCCCTGAGCGTTAACACTACCCGTCCTTGCCACGTCGCAGACAAACGCGATCTCCGGGTCTGCTTCCTGACTGGCAAAGTAGCTCATGCAGGACCTGGAGGCGACTATGTGGGGCAGGGTCAGGGTCAGGAAGGGAATAGCCGTGCACACGATCAGGGCGATGACTGTCTTGTAGGCCTTGATGGTGTAGGTGTAGGAGAGGGGACGACAGATGTGCCCAGCTCGGTCTACACAGATAGCAACAACCAGGAGTAGCTGTAACCAGACCACAAAATCTAGGATCGGATCTGCTGCTGCTCTGGAGGGTTTGGAATTTGTTACTGATGTATTAATACAGGTTCTCTGTTACTTGAAAATTCTTCTAATTATGTGAAAATGAGCCATAAAAGAGTTTTATAGAATAGAAACGAGAATTATTATTATAGATAGCCAATGATTAATTAATTAATCAATTACTTGTTGTAGAAGCTGTTCCAAAGATCGGGAACTTCGGCTGTATAGCTAAGTGCTGCTGGAATGCCCACAAGTACAACTTGGAATATGTCCACAAAGGACAGGTAGACACAAAATATGTTGGATTGGAAGAAAGGATGTTGCAGAAGTATCTGAAAAAGTTGAGTGTTACAGAAAGGTGAGGGAAAAATGGGGCGAAATAATAAATACAAAATAAAAAATTTTTGGCTAATATTCGAAAGAGTGAAAAATGAATGCTAGGATAACTTTACCTTAGTATTTCTGATGACAGCGTAGAAACATGCGATATTCCCAACTAAAGTGATAAAGATTACAACCCAGAGAACAGCCCCAAGAATGTGTAACTCTTCCACCGTCCAGCTGTCACTCTCCAAGACGACGGGGGGTTGGTGGGTCGTATACAGGAATGTGGAGGATGTCGTCTCCCCTTCAGCTCCCATACTCCCTTTAGCCGTCGTCACTGTCACGTGCTTTGTAGTCCCAATCCCGCCACGAGTCTCCGAGCCCGGCGTCGTGAACATGTCGAGCGCGTTGGAAACGTTGGAAACAGTCTCCATTTGAAGGAATCGTCTCAGATACTGATTGCAGGGGAGCGAAATAAAATTGGAGTTTCTTTTTCTCACAGGTCGGTGAAGTTCGGACTTTCTAGTCTTTTATATAACAACGTTATTGATGAGTCATTCACACTGTAACATGTCGGGTTATCAGCCTGTTCATTAGGAGGTGTGTGTTATTCATTTGTGTGGGGTTGTCAAAGAAATATAAAACAGTTACCGCTATATATTGGTGAAGTTTGACCAACTTATCAGTTTTCAAACTCCTATCAATTTACAACAAACACACCAGCCTCGCGTTCTTGTATGGCAGCTTGTTAATGTGTAAAACTGTAAAATGAGTTTTATAACGTTGACAGCTATTACTGCCAGGACTGTGACGTATACTTGAAGACCTAAAAATCAATCACAAGGTTGAAATCGGAAAAAACCTTTTGGCGTCGGATATAACTCATAAACATTAACAAGTCTTGCTAACGCAGGGAACAAAGGTCAAAGTGCTTTACCTTTAAGTTAATAGCACTGCCGACGAATAACTCGCCTTCCAAAACGACCAAACTCTCACATATACAGATAGTACAACGACAGCAAACCTATCAAGATTGTGAAGTTGTATGAAGTTGTTAGGTGGTCGTGACAAATCCTAGATAAGGACAGAGGGTTCAAATTACGAGGATCAAATCAGGAGATACTAAACAATTACAGATCACAGCTGAGGAGATGTTAATACATAGAATTATAGACAGAACCCAAATAAATGAGAGCGGCAGCCATAAAACTTTCATATCAGTCTTCATAGTCCCATATTGCAGAGATAGAGCGCTATAAAATCTCGTTTACTATTAGTGGACCGTGCGTTTGCCAGCCGAAGATTACCAAATGTACATGAGCTATGCGAGCTATATCGTGGATGTGAAATGTGTCCCGTAGACTGCAGAATTTGCCGTACACGAAGTACTATATCATTTTATCATTAACATGTTTAATATCCTCACAGCGCATGGCCCTCAAGTGGCAAAACAAAACACTTATCGCAATGTGCGAAATAATGGGCTGATAAAACTACTACTGGACATTTTTATATCCTATTGGATATTCTGAAAGCATTTCAAACTTGAATTTTAAATAATTGCTTTTGAAGAATTACTGATTATTCGAAATGGAACTTTTTTGGACTTATGCAACATATTCCTCGCAGTATGCTAAAAATTTTCACTTTTTTAATGTGATAGTTAAAACTGTTGAATGAATTTTTGCCTAAATAGGGCAAAAGTAGGGCCAAGTTCAAATTCCAGTTCTTAATTTTACTATCAAATTTCAGCGAGACATTTACGTAAACGAGGAGTATAATTTTGAAATTTCATCTAATCAATCAAATTGCAATTAAATAAACTTTATGTTTCTTTGCAAATAATGCACATATCAATTGAAGGTTAGATATTTCTATTATCATTATGCTATAACTATCGATTGGCTTGCACATAATTTTGCAGTGCGGCTTATACGAGCGCTCAGGAAAAAGGCTACGGTAGCAAAAAAAGGTCAATAAAATATCTTTTGAGGCATTTACATATTTTGATTTCACGCAGGACTTTGAATGTATAGAAGACGCCGGCCAATCTTCACATCTGACGATCACATTCACACTTTACAGGCTGCAGGAGTTTAAAGTTTTAAGATTTCAACAAACCGGACTAATCAAAGAAGAGAACTTCCAATCATATCGTGTTATTACTTGTAACTGGCGCTGCACACTCAAAGTCAAACGTTCCTCCTTTCTAGACATAGGTATACATCAGCTAGAAGCTTAATTTGGGCACAAACAACAACCCAGTATCAGAATATCGATCAATTAGGAGCTTCCGTCCGTAATTATGGGACAAATCTCTCCTAACTACCTTAAGTAAACTTCCATCCTCGGATACCAGACTAGTTACAGGCACCCACCATCCCACTTCACTTACTCACTAACTTTATAAAACAAATTGTGACGTGTTAAACCGTCAAAATTTCAAAATTACGTTGTAGTTGACGCCAGCGCTACGAAGTGCGTAACGAAGAACGTAACAAAGTACGTAACGAAGTGCGTAACGGAGTGCCTGACGAAATTTGTACAGTGAAACTGTACAAGGATCACAAATCATCTAATTTTACGATCGTGATATAATGATAGACTCCAGTAGAGATACAGCCTATAGCGCTTGAATAAACCATCACTGTTCCTTCTCAGAGAGAATTTCACCTGATAATTTCAATATATTTGCATGATCGCCTGCAATAGGAACTTTATACCAGAGTACTTTGTAACTTTCTCGATCAGGCATACTCTGCTCAGGCATACTCTGCTCAGGTATGCTGCTCAGGTATGCTGCTCAGGTTTACAATGCTTTACAGCTGAAGTTTTGACCTCTAGGAAAACCAACGAAAATCCCGCTATCTTCTAATAACGAGAAGTAAGTTTGAGACAGGTCTAAAGAAATAAGTTTCAGACAAGCACAGATCAGAATCCTGGCTGACGTTAGATCCATATGTCAACTCAGTGTTCACAATGAATATTACACACCCTTGATATCGTAACCGTATCTCAGTTGTGCTTTAGATCTACATGAGACTAATTCACGCAGTATGTCTCACAAAAAGCACATGTTTTATCGAACTCCAAAAACGCCTTGCACTTAGTGGATAAAACTTTTTACAGAATCTCCCGAAAAACCAAGTGAAAAACCAGTCTATGCAAGTGTCTCAAATAGAGCAGAGCAGCGCTGTGGGGCAGCATGCGTCTATATTCTATTCTATAATATACGGGAAATTTCGGAATATACATAAAGCAGCATTCTTCCCAGTTCAGTGTCTTAATGTAATGTAATAATATGTATACCCTACAAAACTTCGCCATATTTATCACACGTGGAATCTTATGAGCCTTAACTAATGGAAAATATGGACATAATTTATGAATCCCATCCAGAAAACATGTTGAGACCTTGAAATGTTGGTTTAAACTTATTCCAAAATTGACTTAATGACTGAATCAAGGAATTTGGAAATCAAGGTACTTTGAAATATTCCTTTAATTCAACACATTATCGGCCAAACAACGATCACATGGAAAGGGTGAGATATTTATCAGATAAATTTGTACAGTCCCTCAACTCTGCTGCTCCCATTACACCGAGCAGCTGCTCACCTTCCGGGAGTTTTTTCAAAGTGAGCAGCTGTAAACGATCTGGTGGTAAATCCAGGACATTAGCTTCAAATATAAGATTACAGTAATTTGAGATTAAACGTATAGGAAGAGAGATGGGCCTGAAACTTATAAGTTCTCTAAAAGCGATAACTTGGGCTCTCAAAGACTAATCGAGTAGATTCTTAGATTGTACTCGATGGGGAGGAACTCACAAACGATGGTCGGTGGACCACTGACTTAAATTGCGGGCAAATGGTTCTAGAAGATTACTTGGCTCCATTATACCATAGCTTTTAACCACTACAAAGTAGAGGGAAATTAACACACTGTATTTAAAATCTTAATTGTAACAACTTAATGATCCTTAACTTAAGCTTACAAGCAAAATCAGGTACATGGATATTGATACTTAAGTTTATAAACACTGAAATTAAACATAATAGGGAGACTCACCAAACCAAATGTATTATCAACTAGTGAAAACTTGTGAGAACTTTTTCAGACGGAACAAGTAGGCAGACGGAACACTCTAACGGAACAAGTAGGCAGACGGACACTCTAACGGCAAACGGAACACTCTAACAATTATTCTTGCCTTACTGTCCGAAGGCGCCAATTATATTATAACGTATTAGAGCTTCAGACTTCAGATTTGAGGCTTATCAACCGTCAACCGCACCGAAACTTTGGAAAGAAGCATAAACGATGGGAGCATTTCTAAATGTTTGAACTTCTTAAGTGGAGTTAATTATTTTCAGAATTCAGCACGAGAAAACATAAACTGTGGTATAAACGTTTTAATTCTTTTGTTTACAAAAAGTTAAGATTTGCTTGAAGAGAAGATTTAGTGAGTCACGTGATAAATGAGAAAAACTGCTTTTCCGAACAATAGGCAATGGAAAAGTTATTTTATGCATGTTGGAGAAAATAGTAGAAGGTTTGGTTTATGGTAAAAGAGTGAAGCTAAAAAACTTATTTGAGAATAACTAATTTAGTGGTATAAACGATTCCAAATTTTGCATAATCGATTCAAAACAAAGTCAGTCAAGTTTTTAGCTGATACTAAATTCAAGATTTTTAAAATAACATGACGTCGGAATAATGAAAATGGGGGACAAAAAAGAGGACTTCATTCCAAATTCCACTAATTTCGTATTTTAAAGTTTAGTTTAAAATTTGAAAAACAAATTTGCTGCGGGAGTTTGCAAAGTTCGGAGTTGGCGACAATTACTGATTACAGCTGTGCAATATTCCGTAAAATACCGACACGTATTCCAAAGTAAGCAGAACTGCAGAGGACAAAAACTGTTATCAACAAAATTTCAAACGTTCTACTCTGTGGTCCGTACTTACTGCTTAGAGTGACAAATACTATGTCAGGTATGTTCCAGCCTGGCCTTATATACAGTAGGAAGGAACAAGAATGAACAAAAACCTGCGGCATGTACTGGTTTGGTATGTCTGATTGGAATGTTTCTTTACAATTAGGTAATTTTGATCCAAGGATTTCATTGAACTTGTTTCAGCCAAGATTTTTGGTCACCATATATTTAAACTTCAAAGACATGATTCTCTAAATAACCTCAATTCTGAATACAATGGCTAACTCAATTGAGATTTGAGGAAGCACTTAGCATGATAATGCTAAGTATTCCTCTATGGCAAAATATACTGACAACATCCTGTTTCATCTTTCCCGTCCACAGTGCCCTGTTTGTTTGGACGATTAAAGAATTAAGATCGTGTTTGAGGGAGTGACCTGTTTGTTTGGACGATTAAAGAATTAAGATCGTGTTTGAGGTAGCTATAGTCTGTGGCTATTAAATGGCGAGAGTTATGGATGAGTAAAAGGATGTTGGTAAAAATCACTAGAAAGTAGGTTGAAACCCGATAGAGTCGACCCAAAGAACAAAATATAATTATCAAGCATGGCAAAAGGACAGGGACAAACATGTATTCGTGCTCAATATCAAAAAAGAAGAAATAAGCAGATAAGAGGGAAGGCATATAACCTGGGGCAGCGATGGTCGTTATTGTAGTACAGATATCGTTACACCAACTATATTAATATAGTAATTATAAATAAATATCACCAAATAAAACAGACGTTTTATAGACAGTGGCATTTAATTGGGATCTCAGGATCGCAAATGTTAGAAACATTTCTTTTTACAATTTAATCGCCCTGGTTTGCTGGTATTACACGAAAGGTTATGCAAGAAGTTTTCTTCAATAAAGCAATAAGCAATTGAAGGAATAAAAAGATCGAGCGCTGATGTAGACTGTAGACTAAATTAGACTTGCAAGTTGCATCCCACAAGTCGCCCCAGCATTCAGTGTTTCAATTGTTCTCAACTAAACTAGGTCCCAACACTCACATAATTACTGCTGCAGCCATTGATAGGACATGCAAATTAAATATCATTTGTCAGAAAATTCTCCATTATAGCATCTCCAACACTAATTATCATCTGGACAATTACTCCTGTAGACCACTCCGGAGCAAAGCTTATATTTCGTTTTGATACGAACACGATTAGATAATCAGTGAAGCGAGTCTTTGTATCAGACCTACCATTACTACAGTAAGTGAACTAGTTGAATAGTGCGTCGACCATCTTGACCCCTTGCACTCATCTCTAATTTCATGAACATGACATGAAACATTATTAACAGTTATTAGTACAACTCAACAATAAGATTAAATTCATTAACTGTAAAATATGTTATTACACCCTTTATTCTAAAGGCAAAATTGACAATTCTGTTCTAAACAACTATAGTAGTTAGATCTAAGTTCTATAGGTCAAAGGAAAAAACCTAGTCTGTTTGAAACATTGAAACAGAGCCTTTCAAGATTCCAAGTTTGTTTCAAAAGATCAATTGGAGGTCTATAGTTCTTCTCGACTTTACAGGTTACAAATGAGACAAGGAATAATTTCTCTTTGTCAGAACACTTAAATTATTTATATAAAAGTATTATTGCCCCTCATTAATGTCCCTCCCTCATTATTACCCCTCCCCCATTTGTCACCTGTAAAGCCGAGAAGAACAAAACTTCAATCAACCTATCATTATTTCAAAATGCTACTGATTAGTAAACTCAATCTCTCAGACCAAGTTCAAATGAAAAAGTAGCTTGTTTGGATCCCTGGATTACCAACCAGTTACTCAGTCAAGTTTGTACTACAGACCAGTCACTCAGACAACTATCAGACCATCTGAGTTTTGCATTTCTTAACAAATTGCTGGGATGTCAAAATTTATTCTGAAATTTCTCGACCTCTTCGTGACCACAAGTCTTAAAGTCTATTTTGTTGAGATCACAGACGTTTTATCACATTCTATTATCCAATAATGCTCTTACTGAAAATATTCTGAGTATTTAATCTTTTTCACACAATATCTTTGATATTGTACTACCATCATAAACAATTAATAAGACCATTCTTTAATTACTTGCTCTTTCGATTCACCAAACTAATGATACGGAGATTGAAGACCAGTGTGATTCAGACCATTAATAACTAAAGGTATGAGCGGAAAAAAGGCAGCGTCACGGAGATTAAAAAACGTCGGCAGACTAAAAAATTCATGAAATCTATCGCAAATGACACCGCCGTCAATCAAAGGGAACAATCTAGAACATGAACCAAAGTCAAAATACCAAGAAGCGGCACGGAAATGAGCTAGAAATGCTCACCAAGCTATCACCTAATCAGTTATCATTTTCATTTTACATGCATTACTTTCTGCTGGTAATACGAGGTCTCTTCCTTATAAGTTCGCTACACGGCTCTCTCTCTCTTCGGTCTCCTCCAGACAAAAGTTCGACACTCACACTAGTCACTAGCAGAGCTTCAAACTCTGACTATATATGGAGGAGAAAGTACAGAAACAGAACCTGAAGCTCTGCACTAGCAGTGTTACTCCGCAGACTAGAGTGTAGTACTAGCTAGCATGTTCAAGCGCTGGAATTGTTTTCAATTTCATAATAAGAGCGAGGACAATGAAATTGTGACCTTAACTATGAAACAATTCCGTTAAACAGTTTACGCTTTGCCGAATGTTCAAAATTACCCCAGATAAACGAAACGTTCAACCTGTTCCACAGCTCAGCAAGAAGAAATATAAGCTAGACAAAATAAAACAAAGTGCCGTGTAGTGACAAAGGCCTGATTGGAGGAAATGTATGTTTTTAGATTCCCAAGTTAATCGCCAAACTGTAAAGTTAAACTCCTGGTTTAACATTCCCAACCCTCAAGTCAGGTCTGAGGTGTGTTTAACCTTGAAGTTGGAATGTTTCTCAACTCTTCAGTAATAACTCAGTAGTAACTCAGTAGTAACTCAGTAGTAACTCAGTAGTAACTCAGTGGTAACTCAGTAATAACTCAGTAGTAACTCAGTAGTAACTCAGTAGTAACTCAGTAGTAACTCAGTGTAACTCAGTAATAACTCAGTAGTAACTCAGTAGTAACTCAGTAGTAACTCAGTAGTAACTCAGTGGTAACTCAGTAATAACTCAGTAGCAACTCAGTAGTAACTCAGTAGTAACTCAGTAATAATTCAGTAGTAACTCAGTAATAACTCAGTAATAACTCAGTAGTAACTCAGTAAACGCAGCTGGGCACACAAAACTTGTCCCACCTACAAACCCTGATATAAGAATATTTATCCCTGATCTAATGCAAGATGAAGCGCAGCAATGCGACCAGGAGCTTCATGCCTGCATGTGTGCAGAGTAGTAGTAGTAGCAGAGTGACAGTACTAATTAAAGAAACAACACAGTTCTGGGGGAGCACGTCCTGTATTGGCACACAGTCGGAGCTTGGAGGAAGCACTGGTGGTGCCAAGTGATCCAGGGTCTTATCATGCCAGATGAGCCACTTGTACGACCTAGTCCGGAGTTGTCTGTGATAGCTAACCACTCAGCCATACAAGCGAGCTTGAGATGAGCTGATTTCCGGTACGATGGGGAAGCCTCTCAACCTACCCCCGATATCAGGAACCCGTACAACAACCCCAAGTTTCACATTCGCGTCCCGGTGTTTAGCTGTGGAAGTAGGGGTGAACCGTGCTCTGCAGATCTGATCGTCACATTAAACGTAGTTAAACAGGAGTTTTACCTATCGATTATGGTCAGATTTATCTTCTTTCAAATGCAGGCTTTAATTAACCGTGAAGTTGTCCGGGCAACACATTCCCGACACTGCTTTACTTAGACGCAATCTTTATTAGTGCTTATAATCTTATACCAGTCTGTTCTATTGTACACGAACAATGGGTCAAGAATAGGACAAGAGAAGCAATTTAGACAACGAATACGTCATACGACATAATCTAACAGTGCTAGATTGAAGTTGATACGGCGAGATTTGAACAGATTTATTGACAGGGTTATGATGTTCACCGCCACGGTTGAGGACACATTATAATAAAGAATATGATGGGATATGTCTGGATACAATTGCAAATAATCAATATAATCCCATGTCTAGTTTTTACTTGTCAAACACAAAGTCACGTGCTGATGTATCGTTTATCAACCTTGGCTCCGAAGTCACGTGCTATACAAAGCATGCTGTCTACGTATGCGGCCATGTGGGGAGCGTTATATACTGGGATCTAGGTAACCGGTACACTGTTAAATTTAATTATCGGCAATACAACAACTTATTATCTAGGATTAGCAGTCAATTTTTTTTGGTTCATCACCTGAAATAATTATCGGTTTTAAAATATTATTATGGGGCTGGATACCCTTATAAATTATAAATACTAATTGATGGCATCAACTTTTTGCTTTCTGTAACAAACGTTTCACAAATTACATAACTTATTAGTTTACCAAAATATCGACGCAGCATACTAGGCACACAAGCACATCTTCTCAAAAAAACAGTAAAACAAACTTAAAACTCTCCCAAACAATATCTTGTGTATCCTATGTGTCATGAGTGTCATGCTGGCTCTATGCAGAGTCAGAAATCAAGTAAAACATGTGATTTGATCTCTCAAGTTATCCTGCCTGTATAATCCTGCCTGTATAATCCTGCCTGTATAATCCTGGCTGTATAATCCTGCCTGTATTATCCTGCCTGTATAATCCTGCCTGTATAATCCTGCCTGTATTATCCTGCCTGTATAATCCTGCCTGTATAATCCTGCCTGTATAATCCTGCCTGTATTATCCTGCCTGTATAATCCTGCCTGTATAATCCTGCTTGTTGGCTAATGGCTATGTAACATCCACATTCCGCACAAAGCTATAACCTCTTTAAGGGGGAATCTAGACAAGTTGACTGTACAGGAACCTAAAGCTGTATGTTCGACTGTTCAACATACTGTTAAGCTATTACCTCTTCAAGAGGCTGTATAGTGTATAGTGTATACTGTATACTGTAAAGTGTATACTGTAAAGTGTATAGTGTATAGTGTATAGTGTATAGTGTATAGTGAATACTGTATAGTGTATAGTGTATAGTGTATAGTGTA
>JH153001.1:64556-76996 GCA_000226015.1 Mnemiopsis leidyi
TACTGTAAAGTGTATACTGTAAGTGTATAGTGTATAGTGTATAGTGTATAGTGTATAGTGAATACTGTATAGTGTATAGTGTATAGTGTATAGTGTAAAGTGTATAGTGTATGGTGTATAGTGTATAGTGTAAAGTGTATAGTGTATGGTGTATAGTGTAAAGTGTATAGTGTAAAGTGTAAAGTGTATGGTGTATAGTGTATGGTGTATAGTGTAAAGTGTAAAGTGTAAAGTGTAAAGTGTATAATGTATAGTGTATAGTGTATAGTGTATAGTGTATAGTGTAAAGTGTATAGTGTATGGTGTATAGTGTATAGTGTAAAGTGTATAGTGTATGGTGTATAGTGTAAAGTGTATAGTGTAAAGTGTATAGTGTATAGTGGATACTGTATAGTGTAAAGTGTATAGTGAATACTGTATAGTGTATAGTGTATAGTGTAAAGTGTATAGTGTATGGTGTATAGTGTAAAGTGTATAGTGTATAGTGTATATTGTATGTTCGAGACTATGTAATATTCATCATACAGCACTTGATATAGTATTAAAAACTTGATCCTTTAAAATCTAAGCTTGTTGAGGCGATATCGTTTGGGAATCTGAGCTATAAAAATTGTGTGTACCCTGTATCTGTGTGGGAATTGCATGTTCATGCGATTTGCGTGCATATGTCGGTAGACTTTAAAACCCATATATTCATCACAACAGTTGAGTTCTGCAGTAAGGACAGAAGCCACGTGAAGGCCATCAAGCAGCAACACAAACACGTGACAAGCCACTGCATTGACGCAACCACATTGTTATCGCCCGACACACTTAGGTTATATATTTGACACGGGGTACGACTCAACCCAATTTTCTAATGAACTATTTCTTAGTTATCTGCTTGTCGATCATGGGGGTTCTGATAGCGACTTCCCAAGGTCAGTCACGAGCGCCCAAAAGTCCTGTCTCTTGCTTCAGTTTTTGTTCTAAACACGACTATCAATTTATCCTTAAGTTGAATCGATGAACTTTTAGACTATTAACTTTAAAAAAGCAACAACAATCTATCTTACATAACAGATCAAGGCTTACTTTTTGTGACCCAACGGTTTCAGTATACTCATTATACTCAATTTTATTCTAGCTTAAGATGTCGTTTGAACGAACAAAATTTTTATATAATAAAATCCATTAATTATAACATTACAAGATACCCGTGGAGCTGAGAGACACTTCTGTAAATGTCGAGAAAGGGAGAGAAAGGAGGTAGAGGTAGAGGGAAGAGATAAATAGGAGTATTATTATGGAACACTGGAACAGTGTGTAAGGAATGTCAAGCAATCAAGCTATTGCACATCGATTTGCGAGCGTCACTTAATTCATGTAATCCATGACTGGCGACTGCCAACTTGAGGCACGGGAAAAATATATTTTATCTCGGCTATTATTGCCATCATAAACAAGCCAAGGCCGGTGGTATGGTGGATTATCTGCAGAACTCCACCTTAGATCTTTGCTATTTTTATAATACCACAAAGAAACAGGAGTCAATGCTAGAGGGTTGGAATTTGGATAACGAACAGCTTGAAACTACCGATAGAGGGTTTAACCGGTGATCAACAGCCAAGATAATTCTCCTAATTCATTCAGATATGATTCAAAATCTAGTGTTGAAAATAGTTGATATAAGTAATGCCACACCACGGTGGTGTGACGACAATAAGCGAGCTGGTCCAAATAAATTCTAGACCGTTTACAAAAACTAATTCGGCACCGAAACTTTCATACCAAGTCAAAATTATTCAAGACATCAAAAGGGCTGCCAGAAAATTATACAAAGACCGTTGCACCGTTTAATTCGCAACAGCGTCGGCCGTAGTGCCATATGTTTTATTGATGGTAAATTATGATGTTATGTTGTTCTAAACTACTGTAGGTCATTTTCGATAAGTTTTACCCACTACAGAAATTTGTTCTGATCATTGCAATCAGTAATTATCTGTGAGTCAGAGTGTAGTCACAGTTTTGATGCAGTTTTAAATTCAATTCAGAAAAGCAAAAAGGAACCAAAATTATGATTTTCGCTTATCAATTTAACAAGCAGTCTTGGAGTCTTGGGGTAAATATTTGTACATAATTGTAAGCAATTACAAATTACAAAAGTTAATGAAAATTCGACCTTATTTCGGATGTTTATTTAAAATATGATTGTATGAAGGATAATTCAATTTTAAGCAATCGTGCCTCATGCACATAACAACTTGTTGATCTTTTTCGGAAATCTTAATCGAAAATTCGCATTAGATTTTAAAATTCAGATAAGGAGTATGTCGTCAAGAATCGTCATTGATTTCTGTCGGGCGAGAGCCCAAGTTTATGAAGAGACCTTCTGCTTAAATCATATTTATATCTGAATACCTCCAAATGTTATCAAGATATGATCTCACCAGACATAGGACTATCAGACAGAGTGTACAGATCCCACTCTGAATACCACCAAATGTTATCAAGATATGATCTCACCAGACATAGGACTATCAGACAGAGTGTACAGATCCCACTCTGAATACCACCAAATGTTATCAAGATATGATCTCACCAGACATAGGACTATCCCACTCTGAATACCACCAAATGTTATCAAGATATGATCTCACCAGACATAGGACTATCAGACAGAGTGTACAGATCCCACTCTGAATACCACCAAATGTTATCAAGATATGATTTCCCCAGGTTAAGGACTATCAGACAGAGTGTACAGATCCCACTCTGAATACCACCAAATGTTATCAAGATATGATCTCACCAGACATAGGACTATCAGACAGAGTGTACAGATCCCACTCTGAATACCACCAAATGTTATCAAGATATGATCTCACCAGACATAGGACTATCAGACAGAGTGTACAGATCCCACTCCCAGCACGGACGCTCTAGATCAGGTCAATGATTTCAGGATGCAGTGCGTCCTGACATCATAGACTGATCCCAACTATTTATATAAAGCAGGAGAATGAGTATGAGTAAGAGTAAGAACTATAGTAGGAGTAAGACTAAGAGTAGAATAGTAACACTTCTAATATATGGTCGCGTGAGAGTGTGATCAGTGTAGAATCAAGAACAGAGGACTACAGGAGGCAAGTTTACAACCGTTTAGTTGAGGTCTCGTCTCGGTAATATCTCACTTCCACATATATCAGGGTAAATTTTTGGTCGACTTGCGCGAATCTCTTTGTTAACAATAAGTTTTTGAATTTGTTCCATTCAAAGTTCGTGTGCTTTCTGTGTATAAGACTAAGACTGCCATTAACCATTTCGATTACACACGATTGTCAACTCATCGAGAGAAAAAAAATAATCAATCGACATGATTAATCCATTTGAGCAACCTTCACTTTTACTATGGTACACGTGGACTCTACCGCGATACCGACTAAACCGCGACAATAAACTTCCCGCTGATTCTAATTCTCATTCTAATTCTATATTGTAATCATGTTCTGTCGCGGATCAGTCCGCTACTTTGACTCTTCCGCGACATAGACTGAACCGCGACAAAGTTAGCTTAAATATCACATTTATGGTAGCAATACGACATATTTAGGCTCTTATGATGCAATATATAAGGCTCTCAATTCTCATTCACGTGACCATGAATTACAGTGAAAGCAGAGACGTTTTAACGAAATTTCTCTCTCGATAATTTGTGGAATTGGTGGCAAGACCTAGATTTAAAGTGGTATCTACTGTGTCGGACAGTGGTACATAAACCAAGACTAAAACATTAATCATATTTTATTTGTGAATATAGAATTTAATATAGAATAAGAAACACGGAGCAATCTAAGAATCTTTGAATGTTTATCAAACGGTAACGGCTCAAAACTCTTTTATATAGATACTGTAAGTGTAACTATACTTTCAGATGCCGCTAAGATGTTAAGATAAAGAAGATTTCAACTTTCTTAGCTTTTCTGTAGATGGTTAACTAAATTTTTCTATGATTATGAAGACGAGACGAAACTTAAACTACAATGAATACTGGAATCACAGGGCCAGGAAAGTTGTTAAAAGTTAGTTCAGTTTACATTAAAACTTGAACTACAAGCAGTGCAAGCACTACGAGCACTACAACCGCTAGATTGGGTTAAATTGAAAAGGAACATCTCGAAAGTCGTCAGGAACACATAATTACACGTACAAATGTCAACTTACACACTATGTTATTAACTTCAGTCTGTAGTCGTTCTACACTTAAACTCTACGCTAATGTGAATAATGGCGCTTGACGTGATCTTGTTTTCAATTTCAGCGCGCGTTCTGATAGGTTACTTATTTTCTGCGCGCGTTCTGATTGGTTCCTTGTTTTCTGGGCGCGTTCTGATTGGTTCCTTGTTTTCTGGGCGCGTTCTGATTGGTTCTCTAATTTTATGTGTACACGGTGCCTGCGTGAAACAGTAACACTAACACTTTAACCTTGTTCAATATTTACGCCCAGAGATAGTTTCACAAATCACACCGCTATCTTGACAGTTATACCGTTAGTGCTGCAACTCTAGCAGTACCTCCAATAACCAACACCGATGACCGTTCCTTTAGTTCTACTTCTAATTCCATAATATTTACATAGTGTTTTGCTCATATAGATATAGTCAAGACTTATACTTTAAGTTTTTTCTCTTCGGTTCTTTTCATGCTTGTGTACTTCTACTTCAGCGTTTGCACTATCAGATTTAACTCTTTAAGTTGCTTCACTTATTTCAGTATATTATTTCACTCAGTATATTTGAGTACTGAGTAGTAAGTTACTCACACTCATGAATTTGTCTTTGTAAGGCTCCGTTTTACTTATAGTTATGTTGCGGGCTCAGTAGTGCCTCTGCGAGAAGTTTTTGTTTTCAATTTCTGTCTGAAGATTATATTCTTTCATGGTGCCTGAGGGGGAAAGATTTCAGAATTGCAGCTATTATCTTATCTAATATCTATGATATTCCGTTCTTATAATCATAATGCCGAATCGCATATCATAAAGCATTACAAAATAAAACTGATAAAACTCAAGATCCCTTGCGGAGTATGTCACGTGGTTTCACGCAACGGCTCACGTGACACGGTGCATTGCAATCCTAACCGTCTAGAATCTTCCACAGACAGAACACTTAAAGAGCACAGAGAATACAGGAGTCCATTATCTCTTATAAGGCAAGCCTGTGACCGGTTGATTGCTTCATTTGCCGCGAGAACGATACCTTAACGATCACTCCTAAGATTTACATATGTATCCAAACATTTTGTTCAACTTACATTTAATTTTAGGTGACTTTACTTTTAAGTTGCTTTTGTCAGAGTTTTGTTCACGGTTGTTATAACGCAATTCTTGCAGAGTAGAAAATGGTGTGTGGCACGTCAGCTAACAACGCGTTGCACATATGAAATATTATTGTCGTATTGATATTAAAATATTCTGCTTGCTTGTTTCAGTTTGCTGGTTTCAGTTTGAGCTACCATCGATCAAAGTTCAAACCAATCATAATCAATCGAAGTTGAAGTAAACTTGCCTTTAACATATATATTAAGGTTTCAAGATGAAACTGAACCGTTAAATCAGACTCACTGTATTAAAAATAATATTGGCTAAAGTTCAGTTGGTTAAAATTATTTCTTAAGTTAAATAACATTTACCTTGACTTGCAACAGCAAACTTTTAGCATCTCAGATTTTTATGAAATTATCAATTGATTTCAAAATTCCATCCTTGTTACCATGTCCATATCTGAATTTTGAAACTTAATCGCACAATTTTCTAACCGCTAACACCGCTAAGGTTAACATCAGCTACTACTAGACGCTTGAAGTCTATTCTAGTATTCTAACTGTCAGTGTCTCTTTGTAATATTATTAAGGGTTTAAAGTTCGAAAGGTTTATTTTGAAACCCATTATTAAAGATTGCCATTTGCCCATTTAGAAAGAAATCACAGAAACCATTACCAAATGTCATTTATATTTAAGGGAATATTTTCAATTCCTAAGTGCACAATGAAAGTTTAACACTTGACAATTGAGTGACTAATTGAGCCAAGGAATTCTCAAAGGCGAGTAAATTTTAAGTCAAACTTAAAGTTGTTGCCCGTTTAATAAACTGTTTCCCCAATCGTTATTTCGCAAAAATGTTGTTCTTTCTTTAACAAATCTTCGACAAGCGGCTTTAGACAAACTCAATCCATGAAACTGATATAAGAGTTGGAAACATGTTAACCAAGCCAAAAATTAGCGTATTCGTATACTTAGCCCTCTATTACCAAAAATCACATCTGCATCAACTAGGGAATGTCTAAACAGTCGTGTAGCTAATGTTGGGATAACTGTGACTAACCACAACCATTAGGTGTAGATGTATGACTATAAAAAAGTAGACATTTAACATTAAGTACTTGAGGACTTATCACCTCTCTAAAATCTCTCTAAGATCTATGCGATTGCGACTTAGAAAGAAGTTTGTTTAATGGAAATGATCTATTGAATTCAATATGTAATCCTTATTATCCTTGAGTACTGACTCTTACGGACCTCTCTTATTGAAATTATCGAGCAAAGTGTCGATTAGATTTAGATTTCGTCATGCCTGTTAGCGACAGTGACAGGTTAATGCAAAGCCATGAAAACTCACCTTAAAAGTCTCATTTCTTTGACAATTTCACTGATTATTTGCAAGTTTTTGATGATGTCTGAGTGAGTCATCTGCTCATAATAATTTGCTAGTAAATCAGTGGGATCCCAGCGGAATCGTTTGTAACGTTATAACACTTAAAAGTTATCTTACGGATCAAATTTTTTAACCGATTCATTATCAACAATTAAAATACTTGCACTTGGTAAGACGATTTTTTAGTTTCTTATAATTAGGAATCGGAAAAGTCAAAAAATCGTCGTCATCTTACCCCCCCCCCCATCCTGCATCCTAATTGGAGGGGGGACGGGGGTAAGATAAATACTTATTTTGGACTTTTTGTTGCATTATACAGTAATGTTTTTTAATCTATCGCGTAGTACTAAACAAAATGCCACTTTGAACGATTTTTATATGCTCTTTTGATCAATCTAAAATTATTTCATTATGACTCTAAAAAACTCTATATCTATTTTGGGAATTTGAGGGTGATATTGAGTTTTTTAGATATAGAATTTTGACTTATTTTTGACTTTTTAGTTACATTATACAGTAATATCTTTAAATTCATCGTGTAATACTTCGTGTTTACCACTAAATGCATCTTAGAATGATTTTTAAATTGTTTTCGAATCAATTTAGGACCATGGTAGTTATTTTTAATGACAACGTGGTCAAATTGTCAAAGTTTTTACCACGACCAATTCGACCGTGGCAAAAATCCAAATTTTTCATGGTCAAAATGGTGAACGCAAAATTAGACTATTAAATTTGACCATGAAATACCCATTTTGACCGCGATCGTGGGAAAAATTTTTAGGAGTCAGTGGCCATGGTCAAGTATTTTTATCATTCACCATTGGTGCAATTTCTTGGGTGTCATGGTCATGGTCAGTGCCTCCCCCTACTTAATTTTACGGCTTTTAAATTTTCACAAGTTTTAATTCAAATAGGTAATGAAACTGGAAGTTTTATGGCCCCAGCAATTAGCAATTCTAGGTTCATTCAATATCATTATGTGCCCGTGTTCGACCCTAGCTAGGGACAGAAATAGTCAAGCTTGCCAGGCACTATCGCTGTGTTTTAACACTTAGACTTACAGTCAGTTTTCAATTGGTAATTACGCATGCATTTTAGCTTACACTGATATATGATTATAACTATTAGTATTTAGACTTAGAGATCAATCGTTGTCGGGACCGGACGATTTTAGTCGTTGGTGGTCTTGATCAATCCAAGCACCGATGCATTGGGAACAAATACAAGTTAATGAATTTCAGACTAAAACTTTCAAGTTTTAAATTTGAAATTAAAGCTAAGTAAGTAAATTTACTGACTTGACCTTGACACAAATGTGACAAATTAGGCCAACGTGTTATAAAATTTAATGATCCGATTTAAAATATTGACAATGACATCTCCCAATTATTGCCTTTTTGGCCACAGTTTTCTTAATAAATAGAATGATCGGCAATTATGATTATAAAACTGACATGCATCGAAGTTACTTGTCGTGACGAAATTAATACCCGTTCACCAGATGTCAAGGAAGTTCTTTACTTGCCTACTCAGTAAAGGCTCTCAACATCGAATCCAATACACTAGCACTTGAAGTACCCATTCATTTTCATGAGTTTCATCGTGTAATATGATTGCTTTCATGGTCAATGGCTGTTGGTGGGATTAAAGTATTCAAAGTCAAAAATCTAGGGCCAAGGCTATGAACCTTACGTTTGAGGCTGCCACAAAAGAGCAATAAACTCATTAAGTATTAATAATAATATTACAGTGTGGTTCGAATGTTACACATTCGCACAGTTGGGTTAGAGATCGTGCCAGACAATATCGTCGTGCAAAATTAATGAGTTTGCTCTCAGCTCACTCGATCCATTGGGTTAGCTTTCTTGAACCGATGAACCAGCTGAAATAGTGCACATTTTCGACATTTACAACTATAGCGGTGTGTACTCTAAATCAAATAAACTCAGTGGATTCATGGCGTTTAGATGAACAGGACAAATGAGCTACTGACGGTTTTGGAGGAGCACGAACCTATCTCTGGACATGTCCTCAGTCTCACTAAAACAATCCTCGTCGTTGTTCTGGTCCTTGTCTTTATTGAAGGTTGGTTCAGATGTTTGATTTTAGAACTTTCATTGTGCTCAGCTTTTTGAATTGTTTTTTTAACTCCTCGAGTTTTTACAAAATCATGATCACACTCGACCCAATTTGCTCGGACAAACATTTATATCATCTTCAGGAATCACCGGTAACGGGTTTGTGATCCACGCTACACTACGAGTCCAGGTGTTCCGAGTGGACCGGAGTACTGTCACCTTCATCCGACACCTGGCCATCACGGACCTTCTCTACATCATCCTGAACATCCCGCCCCTCCTCCTCTTCATCCTGACCCTCACCCCCGGCCCGGGCCTGATCGAGACCAGCCCCAGGATCCAAGAAGCAGTGGATAAAGCGTGCTATGTGTTCGGTAACGCTCACGATGCCATGGTTCATTGTAACGTCATCTTCATCCTGGTTATCTCCATAAACCGGTTCCTGAGGTGCATGAAACCGCTCCAGATTTCCGTCATGTCGTCCCGACAGGAGGCCTGGTGCTTGGCGGGGTTCTGGGGCATGGCCCTGGCTCCCTCCATCACTAAGGTCTGTCTACAGTCCGCTTCAGTCCTCCCCGTGTACCGGTTCGAGTCTGAGATTGCAAAGTGTCAGTTTAGTCTGACCGGGACTTGGGAGACTTACAACCTGGTGTCAGTTTGCACTGCCTTCTCTCTCATCACCCTCTGTAACATGGGTCTACTTATTCTCAGTCTCAACAGAGAATCCAGACTGCTCACAAAACGCATGCGGAGGATGAAGCTCCAAGCTTTCCTCATAACAGGGGGGATATCTTGTATCTTTATTGTATCCTGGTTACCTGCCGTAGTAGTTAGTCTGTTGTCATGGTTACAGATCCCACCTCCCGTGCAGCTAAAATACGCCACACATCTGTACATCGTCAACACTTTCTCCAACCCCATACTCTACGCCTTCGTGAACACTGGCTACTTCAAATTCTTGCAGTTCAAGGTTAAGTTTATGAAACTGAAGATTCAGACCAGACTTATAGGACTGATGTTGCAATTGAAGGGAGCAACTGCAGCTGACGCCTGAGTCCCGTTCTCAGGTTTATGACAACTCGCCCAAATTTGGTAGAGTCTACTTGGTCAAGAGCTTCCTCGACTTTAAGTTTATAAACAAGAGCTTCCTTGACTTTAAGTTTATAAACAAGAGCTTCCTTGAACTAAGGTTTACAAACAAGAGCTTCCTTGACTTTAAGTTTATAAACAATCTTTTGGGCAAAAGTACAGCTGGCACAAATTTACTGCCACATTTAAACGTCCTATGTTGTTCACAGTAAGCGTGAGAATCTCGCGGCAGCAAGAAACATTCACGGTTTCGCTATTAAATTCAAGATTTTACTGGCCATTGTTCATAACATGGAGTATAAAATGATTCGAATTTGGGAATAAACTAGTTTCTGGGGCTGAGCCAAAAACCACTTCAGACATTATAATACCGTTTAAAAAATTGCGCGTTGAAGTTGTGTGAAATTGTGCGCTAAAGTGCATTATCAGGTCAAAACAGTTCGTAAATTATTATATAGCGGACAATTAAAGCTTTAAGTTTAAAGCAGCAAGGAGCAATGAGAGAGAGCCTGAGCCCAACGAGCTTGGGGACAACAGGATGACGGCTGTTTGGCAAAAGGGATACAACGATGAGTTCCTGGTAGCAGTATTGCACTACAGCTAGGAACACTTCATTAAGTGATCAAGAAGGCATTTGAATACTCTCCGCACATTATAACGACTCTTGTAAGGGAGAAGGATTCACACTACTTGGCAACAGTATAGTTACTGCAAAACTTGGTTGACTTTTGTGTTTTTGACTAGTGAACGGTCCAATCAACCCTGTCCCTCATTCAAATTGCCAGACTGAGACGTTGCCAGGCCTACCACGGTCTAAACCGTAATACGTTTAGGGACCATATTATCGTGATAATTTGGGCGAGTTGTCAGATCAAGGAGATCTTGAGATTGTAAAATAGCTTTTCAATGTATGTGCTGTCGCGGTATGCTGATGTTTTTTACAAAAATTTTGTAATATTATTATTGAGATCCTGTAAATTGAAATGTTCAAATTTTCATGATCATCTTGTACATGTTATGATGTTGAATTACCGCGGTACCCAACCATTTCACTTTTTACATCGTTATGTTAAAGATAATTGATAAACTACTTTAAATGTAGTGAAATTATTATAAAAATTGAATCATATAACAAAATATCTTTAATATATTTCTCCTTCGAACAAAAATTAAGCTAAATGAGTCAAGATAATGGAGTAATAATTTATAATCATATCAACTTTAACCTCTTGCTCGAATAAAATCTGCAAAAAATCATGAAAATAAATAAGTATAGAAATCGATGCAACTGGAGCCACAGAAAACATGATCATTTTAAATGAATACTATACAGACTTTAGCAATGACTGTACAGTAAAATCAATGCAAAACTTTGCTCGATTAAGTCAATATGGTCGTTACGTTCAGATTTAAAGTTTTCTTAGTTGACATGCAAAGATTACAGTTAAGAAAGCAACTCAATTATTAAGTGTCGGGTCAACTGCCTTCCTTCTGTAGAAAAACAATCACTTTAAACTTCAAAGTCTAAGTTAAAATAATTGACAATTGTAGTCGTGAACTAACATCAGCATGTTGCTTCAACGGCGATCCACGGAAGCCACAAAATAATGCTTTGAATTAATTAAAATAAATCTGTACCCTTTCTCTGGCTGCTTGCAGCCGTATTCAGAAAGTGGATACTGACATACAGTCCATTTAGCACAGAATGATAAAATACTCGTTCGGATATAGTTGATGAGAGGGTGCAATGTTCGCTTAGTTGTTTTGTACAAAATCAACACCATCACAGTTCTAAATTGCGCAACATTTCAGACTGACAAGGGGCCTAAACCGCATCCCTTGGTTACACCTTAACGGGATCGAAAGCGGCAGAGTCTGAGTTATCGAGGCCGGAATCAGCGATGTAGGAGAACTGATTAACCAAGTCCCTGTAACCCTTGTCTTGGAGAGCCTCTCTGACTTCCTCGCTGAACCTACATGCGTAGTTGAACAGCTCGTACAACGCCGAACGTCTGCGGAGGGTTGTCTCCGTCTTGTTTTTGTTAAAAGCGGCATCGACCTCGCTTTCTGAGACGGGCCGACATGTCGTTATCTCGCCGTAGAACTCTCGTACTCGCTGCTTGTATGTAGGAATCTCCTTGCAGTAGAGAAGTCGAGAAGATTGCGAGGATTTGTCGATTGTCATGTCTTCGTAATACGTGGCATCTGGTAAGAAGTTGAACTTACTGCCTACTGAGTGGTAAGGAGTGGATATACTGGGCGACTAGACTAGGCAGTTCAGTAAAATTAAATTAAATACAGTCTAGAAGCAGAGGCAACATTTAAGTGCGGTGAGTGCGATTTCGCACAATTTCCAGTTCTCCGCACAATCCGCACAATTCTATATTATCCGCATAATTCCGCATATTTTTGGTTTCACCGCATATTTTCGCATATTTTCCCAAAAATCGCACTTGATCGCATAAAAACCTAAATGTTTGTTGTTGCATCATGGTTTAAAAATGGGACCTTTTCGTCTCTAAAATTGGGACATTTTGGTTTCCACGTGCTAAATGGAATTTGGGACGTTTTCGTACCT
>JH153001.1:82958-94284 GCA_000226015.1 Mnemiopsis leidyi
AAAGCTAAAGATAATTGTAAAACCAACCTCGGAGCTCCCCCAACTGGATACAACAAAAATGTAAGATATTTAAAGCTAAAGAAAATAGTAAAACTAACCTCGGAGCTCCCCCAACTGGATACAACAAAAATGTAAGATATTTAAAGCTAAAGAAAATATTAAAACTAACCTCGGAGCTCCCCCAACTGGATACAACAAAATGTAAGATATTTAAAGCTAAAGAAAATAACTAACCTCGGAGCTCCCCCAACTGGATACAACAAAAATGTAAGATATTTAAAGCTAAAGAAAATAGTAATACTATTAACTAAGATATTTCATATTTAAAGCTAAAGAAAATAACTAACCTCGGAGCTCCCCCACTTTGAGACATGAATGGAGGGGGTGATTGACGAGGCGTACATTGGAACACCGCCTGATCTCCTATGTTTAGACTTCCCAATGTGTCCAACTGTTTCCATCCGTCCTGGAGCGGAACTTGTGTTACTTAGAGGATATTCCCGCGCCCCACCACTAAACTTGTGTTACTTTAAAGGTATTCCCGAGCTTTACCGCTAAAGTTGTGTTTTTTAGAGGATATTCCCGCTAAACTTGTGTTACTTTGAGGATATTCCCGCTAAACTTATGTTTCTTAGAGGATATTCCCGCTAAACTTATTTTACTTAGAGGATACTCCCGCTAAACTTATGTTTCTTAGAGGATATTCCCGCTAAACTTGTGTTACTTAGAGGATATTCCCGCTAAACTTGTGTTACTTACGGATATTCCTGCGCTTAACCGATTGTGTAACTTATGATTCTTAGATGATATTGAGATATTCCTGCGCTTTGCAGCTAAGAACCATTAAGCTAAACTCACTTTTTCACTGAATTTAGCTAACCAGCGTTTCAGACAAATGCCACGAATCAGTAATCCCGCACTATTTGACTATACCACATTTTACAGCTACCTGGGTGTTGTGAAGCATGTCAACCAGCCGGAGTGACGAGGAACCCCCGTTTTTCCACTCTACATCCACGTCGTTGGGGGTAGGTTTGAGGGAGTCCGGCACGGCCCGGTACATCGCGTCTATTATCTTGGCCTTGGCTTGGGAGATTGTATCGCAGGACAACAGTGAGACCTGGGGAGTTACAGTGTTTAGTTTAGAGGAAAAGTATGCCTACCTCCGACCTCTGTGTCTCTTTTCGGGGACTCAACTGCGCGCAGACGAGTAAAATTTTATAATCATAGAGTCTAGACGAAACTGCGAGCAGTCGAGTAAAGTTTTATCGACAGAGAGTCTAGACAAAACTGCGGGCATACAAGTAAAGTTTGATCAACCCAGAGTCTTGACAAAACTGCACAGAGACGAGTAAAGTTTTATAGACACACTGTCTAGGCGAAACTGTGTCCTACCTGACAGGATTTGTGAGGAGTGTAAGGAGTATCTTTCAGATAGGAATCGTCCTCCAGATACACCATCACGTTTAGCTTGCTGAACTCTGTGATCCTGCTCAGAAGGTTCTTCTCGTGTAGAGCATATCTGGCGTTGCCAGTGATGTAGTCTACTGGACCTTTCTCGATCTGGGAAGATGTAATGTATTTGTTCAATCATAATGTTAAACTTGGATTGATTGAACTCGTATTGAACACGAAAAAGACTTGACAAGCAATAGATATAGAAAAAGTCTGCCTCAAGTTACTAAGTTCTGTTATAGTGGCAGTGTAACAGAATAACTTCCGTTACCATGGTAACATTCATGTCCGTTACCATAGTTACAGCTCAGTGCAATAGCACCTTTTTTCTGTGTCACTTTCTACAGACTACAGTGGTGCAAGGAAAATATATCATTAGCGCTGCAAAGAATGATTTTACACTCTTTGTAACAGCTGTTTACAAATTGAATGACGTATTTGAATCGACAGTGACATTTATATTAGCTATTTTAGAGATATTTTAGACATTTTGTCGTGGAAATTGCAGTTTCCGTTCCACCATTTGAAGATCTGTAACTGTATTTGCCAGTGCCATGGAAAATTTGTCACATTTTAGATTAAAAGATGGTTAAAGCCTTTATTCTTCCTCTATTTCACGTTGCCATATTTCTTCAACTCCAACCAGTAAACGCAAATTCAGGTGAGGAAATAACGTCACCTTTCAACTAATCAGCCCTTGCTAATCCGAAATGATTAACCCTTCAAACCGTTACTTAGGAATGTCGATAATATGATATCATTAACCCTCAATTTAAGAATCGTAAGCTCGCGGTGAATTAACTTCCCGCTTTCCTGGCCAGGAACACCAGTACAAGTGCTACAATCAACAAGAAGCACAGTGTTTACTCCTAAAACCTTGACCTGGAGCAAGGATGTTCTCCTTAACGCCTACCTAAACATGCTGCCGGGGGGCTACTCTGTAAAGTATGGCAGTAAGAGTCGGGACGGGGAGGGGATCTGCGGGGAGATTGCACTGAAGAGTTCGCCTGAATATGACAACTGGAGGGTCATCAATGTCACGTGAGTGTAAATAATGATGAGAGACAACTTAGAGTAAAAAGAGAAACTGATATGGTCGGTAAATGAAAGAAATTTTACAGATGTATACCAGCTCGAGGATGTACCTTGAAAATATTTTCTTATTGCTGTTGAGCATTGTATATAATATTGAGCACTATAACTAATTTACATGCTGGGCAGGATTGTTTTGTTATAAATTAGGACTACAATGAATGTAAACATCTCCATCATTACAAATAAACAGGATCGACGAATGTCGAGTAAAGAAAGACGGATCTCTTGAGTTGGTCACAACGGTGACAGCCATGATCGATCAGAAGATAGAAGAAATAAGTCTTGGGGATGAGGTAACGAACAAATCGGTATTTTCCAAATGTTTCCTTGTTTACTTTCCCTTCTACAGACCTTTTCAACCGTTTTTTGCATTCGAAGTTCGAAACAATGTGAATACCATTTGCCTGATCTTAAAAGGTCATTTAAACGCAGACATATTGGGTAATATTGGAGCATGGTTGGTACTCACAATGGTTGCTGACTTTGCTGAATATCGACATAACTTGGGGCACCAATTTCGAAACGAGAGGTAAATCGTACCAGGGTTTAATTTCATGTAAATAATGTACAAGGTTTTGTGTAACCATATTCCGTGACTAAATAACTATGTACTTGAAAATGAATATCCCGTCGAGGATAGCGTATGTAAAATGCTAGCTCAAATCGATCCAAATTCCCACCACAGTTGAAGCAGCAGTTCTGGAGAACTACAGTTACAGAGACAGTTACTACAACAGAGACAACACGACAACCCGACACGACCCAGACAGGACCTACAGATCTCTCTACCAAGCCGGACACTCCAGATTCACTCTCTGTGACGTGGGAGTCGAGTTAGGAGCCAGGAAGTTCCACTTACAGGATGCTGTGGAGGCGGAGTGTGCTGAGATGGACTTGGTGAAGTGTGTGTTCCTCTGTCTTGCTGATGTGGGGTGTGGTTCTGTGTTCTTCTTCCAGGGCCCTCTAGATCCAGGTCTACTTCAACCACGGTACTTGTGTTCTCTGATGAGCGATGGAGTGGAGACATTGGAGGAGTATAATGAGTTGGAGGAGTACCAGTGTAAAGACGGGAGTGTGTGTAAGTGTGAGGGTGTGTGTAAAGTTAGAGATTTTCTAAATACCAGAAAGAGGGAGGAAGAGAAACTGCCACTGGTGAAGCGGAGTGGGTCGAAATTGGTGTACAAGCAGCATCTGGACTTGGAGAATATGAAACTTGACTTAGAAAGTAAGTTTGTTTTGTGAATGCCAATTGGTTTGAGCGCTTGTTGGCGATTCTATGAAAAGATAATCTAACTCGGACTTAACAAAATAAATTTTTAATCGTGTTCTACGAGAATTAAAAGTTCTCCCACCAGAGTTCACACTTTCTACTAGCGGGAAGGCGAGTGGCTTAGCACCGGATCTCAAGACCAGAGTAATCAAATTCAACGTAACTGATTTAGGTCGGTACTTCCACTCGTTTTACATATTGTCTAACTTGTATGTTACTTTAATGCTGTTACTTTTATGTTGTAACGGATAGAGATCCTAAGGATTTTTAAGCCTCATCATTTAAGCCTGACCATTTCACATACTTCATACATATCTTCATACAAATCTTTTAGAATTTAGATATGTAAACTAACTATCAAAACATATTAGTTTGCTACGTTAGCGCTTCTTAACCTAGATATTTTCGAAACTCCAGGTATAAAAACTACCACACCAGCATTACTTCAAACCTGCTGTTTGATGGCCCTGTACTACCATGCCAGCATTACTTCAAACCTGCTGTTTGATGGCCCTGTACACCAGCATTACTACAAACCTGCTGTTTGATGGCCCTGTACACCAGCATTACTCCAAACCTGCTGTTTGATGGCCCTGTACACCAGCATTACTTCAAACCTGCTGTTTGATGGCCCTGTACACCAGCATTACTTCAAACCTGCTGTTTGATGGCCCTGTACAGGACGTAGAGAGGTTGTCCGGCAGATTCCACCAGGAAGGTGTGGAGGTTGAAAGTTAGCCAGTTACTCAGATACTTCTCTGTTATGTGCTCCGAGCGTCGCAGCAGCAGTTTCATTCGTCGCGCGTCGTTGTTCACAGTGCTGGAAGAGAGAGATTGTGAGGATAAAACATAGTCATTGATAGTCAATTGATAGTGTCAATTTGACAAGCAATTCGCACAGGAACTTTTACAATTTACTTAATTAAGCGAGTGTTTTACTGTTTTATTTGAGAATCTAATGTCGTTACTAACTCGGAGATAAGTTTTGAGAGGAGTTGCTTCAGTATGGAGGTTATGTAGCTCATATCGTCCATCAGGGACACAATCATTAAGGCAGCAATGTTGCTCTTGTCTCGTTTGGAGACCTGTCTCTGACTGTCTAGTGTCTCCACCAGGGTCAGCAGGAACTGTTCTTGTCTCACTAGTTTCTCGAACACAACCAGACTCTCCTCGTAGGAAGCTAGATCAGCTGGATCGTGTAGGACAGGGTAGTCGTCTTGAGCTGGAGAGATCACGTGTCAGATTCTATGAGAGGGCACATGTTATCAGGACTTTACAGGAAACAACTTTAAAAATAGATTGATTTTCATTCATTTTTGGGGAAGTATTACAAATCGTTTTGATATGCAGTCTTGTCCCATATTGATTTGTCGTTTCTATAACATCGTGTAAGTCAATCGCCCTCACATTTTCATGAAGCAGAAGTGCCCACTGTCCGAGTAGAAGAAACAAATGTATAAAAACAAACAAGAATGCTAAAGTTTGAAACCCAAGAAATAACCCGTAGTTTCTCACCAGGGAAGAGAACTTTCAAAGCGTAATCATCAAAAGAGTGATAAGGAATTGTGGCCTGACTGAAATCACTGTTCAGATCGGCTAGATCGGTTTGGAGCTCCGTGAAGACCTGCTTGCACTCCTCCGCCAGACGAACTTCAATCTTCTCCATCTCCTAAAGACAGTCACGTCAGAGGGAAATACCAAGCTATTATCAACTTGAAATTCAAGTGTCAAAATATATTTACAGCAGTCTTGAAGACGAGATTCTTACTCTTTTTCACAATATTACCTAGTCTACCTACTATTCTATTTTATGACTATTACAATACTGATCTCTACAACACTACATACTATACTTACGGCAGAACCATCTCGTGACATTTCTCCTTTCCATTTAACCTTTCCCTTACCTTGTTACTTAGCATGTCGTCAAGATTTATAGTTCACATTAAAGTTTTGTGTACTATAGATTGAATGAAATTAAATTGTTTAAAAAAATTGTTTTTTGTTTGAATTTCTAAAACTTACATGCAACATGAGGTGTTTAAACTGTTTCTTCTGCTGAACCCTCCTCTTATGAAGAAGACAAACAGCCAACAGTAAGAACAGCACCAGCACGCCGCCAGCTGCACATGCTATCGCAATACTCAGAATGTTCCCTTTTGCCGGGATATCTTTGAAGAATGTCGCTGTTATGGGCTCCGATCTGAAGTTGCCTAGCACGACCTGCGTGGAAAAACAGGGATCAATTTTGTAAGTTTTGAGAAAGAAATCCAGCTGGTTTTTGCTTCCTTAGTTTATTTTGTGACCAGGTAGCTGAAAAAATCTGCAGAGGTGCATTCTGCAGAGCGAATCGTAGCCATAAAATGTTGTTAAATGTGACTATCACATTAGCTGCTGACTGCAGACTTGATCAGCGATTATTTTAACGCATGTAGTGTCCAGTATATCTCATATGATCTAATGCAACCCTTCATATAGAACTCTCCTATCAGCAATATGCTACGTGAGCGTTTTACTAAACCAATATGAACTTGTAGGGTGCACCTATTTACCCTAGAAACCAATAACTATATTAGTCACAGTTATCCCAACAATAGCGATGGGTGGTGGGGTGATAGGGCAAGGGTTGGACGACCCCCCCCCTACACCAAGACACACCAGCACATACCTGTACGTCAGGGGGAGCACTTTCGGGTCTCCTGCACGGTTAAGAATCCCCACTTTGGGGAGGCCTTCCGTTATTTTGTATTTTACCCGCAGAATTATAGACACGAAGTGTTAACTCAACCTGGCGGCAGCTATGTTGCGGATCTAAGGACACTGTCTGCTGTAGGAATTTATATATTACAGATGCACCACTGTTTACTTAGTTAAGATCACCAATGATCTTCCCTTGCTTGAAGGTAATATTGCACTTGCTACATGTATCTTGTCTGCTGTACTAATCTAAGCTTCATTTGTCATTTTTGGAGGCCTCCCACTTAAGAAAGGCTTCTTACTTCTCCACATACTAGTAATTATGAACTTTTTCTGTATTAGCCTTAATTCTTAAAACTTACAGGGAGCATCGCTGCTAAGTTGCGATTTGCCATGCAGCCTTACCCACTTATTTACTTCAGATTTATTTGCAATCTATGTCTCTTCATATCTATACATTCTCCCTGTAAAATTCCTAATTCTCATTTCATGTTATCTTTATATACTGCACGACTGTGCGACTGTGCCATTATATGACTGTAATACTCTGTGACTGTTTGACTTAACCAATAAACCATTATGAGACTGTGCAGTGTGCTACTCTGTGACTGTGCCATTGGCATTATGAGACTGTGAAACTCTGTGACTGAGCTACTCTGTGACTGTGCCATCATTTGACTGTGCCATCATTTGACTGTGCTACTCTGTGACTGTGCTACTCTGTGACTGTGCCATCATATGACTGTGCCATTATATGACTGTGCTACTCTGTGACTGTGACTATGCTACCCCGTGACTGTGCTACTCTGTGACTGTGTCAGTGCGTTGTGTGTGGCTGTGTAACTGTTTGACTTTGTGACTGTTTGACATGTGACTGTGCCAACACAGCATGAACTTTTATAACACAACATAAACTTAAATAACACATTACTTACATGTAAACCTTGTAACTCTTATTATTTCCAGCAACTTCTACCACAGGCTTAATTTACTCAATTTTCATTTGAATGCCAACTCTCCAGACACTTAGACCCGAGAACGTCCATAATCATGCTAATTACTGTCTTCAGTTAATCTGCACAACCTCAGCAAAACGTGAAAATCTGCACTTACTTTACTATAATTACTACAGTAGACCTACTTCATAACAACTGACCTCAAGATTATCTCCATAAACCCATAGTGATGACCTGATTGGCTGATCGCTACGTTAATTTTTCCAATACGTTGAACCACTTGACAGTCGACTAGATGGCCAACTTAAGAACCAAATTGGCCCACTTTCATTTTTCTTCTTCGATCTATTCCGTCATACTTCTGTCCGAATCTCGCTATTCATTACAACAAAGATCATACTACCAATCACGTAAGTTACACACAATGAAGCATTTTGATAGCACTTATAAAGCACTTTTAAAGCACTTTTAGGCTGTGAAGCACTGCTACAACTTTTCTGCTAAACCTTCCTACTACTACTTTTCTATATATTATACTTACCATACTCGCTAAATTCACGACCATACAGTAATTTCCGTTTTCTTTAAATTACTTCGTTTGGTCTCATCTTGGGGGACATATCAATTGGTTTTATAATGTCAAAGACATTGTATTACCACTGATATGTTCGGCCGGAGGCAAGTAGAATTCTTGGGTTAACCGGCCGAAAATTCGCCTGTAGTGTTCTTTTGAATATTACGGAATCTTGTCTACTCAACTGATGACCCTTTCTGACCCTTATAAAGCTTGTTGGGACACTTTGCATTTAAATTATTGTAAATTACGAACTTTCGTCATATCTTCTAATATGATCACATCGACCTGTATGTATACATATATGCTGTCATCTTTGCATGCGCAATCATCTGTTCTCTACCTTTATCCTTGATTTAGAATATTTTTACTAGTACTAACTACTATGGCAGACTGTGTTCTGACTTGATCTCGCAACGTAGTTGTGGTTAGTCACAGTTATCCCAACAATAGCGAGAGGTGGTGAGGTGACAGGCCAGGGGTTGACCGACCTCCCCTGCACCAAGACACACCGGCACATACCTGTACGTCAGGGGGGCACTTTCGGGTCTCCTGCACGGTTAAGAATCCCCACTTTGGGGAGGCCTTCCGTTATTTTGTATTTTACCCGCAGAACCATAGACACGAAGTGTTAACTCAACCTGGCGGCAGCTATGTTGCGGATCTAAGGACACTGTCTGCTGTAGGATTTTATATATTACAGATACATCACGGCTTATTTCGTTGACATCACCAATGATTTCCCCCTTTAAAGGTAATATTGTACTTTGCTATGCGTATCTTAACTGCTGTACTGTTGTAAGCCTGAACTTCTTGATCACATTTCATTTTTCACTTCTCATTTTTGAGGGCCTCCCATTTAAGGGAGGCCGGGTAAAAAATATATAGATAATACTAGCAGATATACTTGTAGTTTCCTACCTCATTCTTCGTCTAGCAGTCTTACAAATAACACGCTGTATTACATAGCAATGCAAATTCTGAGCCTCATCGCTCAAGTGCAATTTTTGACCATGATAATCACTACGCAGTTCGCTGTTTCTGGCATACTCTGTCTTAAGAGTGCCGTCCTCTGCATAAAACTGCTTAGGCACATGGACAATGTTTACCTTCGATTTGGACAGCATCATGCACATTGTACTATTGTAACGTTGTATGTTATCGTTTATTCTGCTATCGACACTTGGAGGTACCTCAACAAAGTACATTCTCACGTTTATAGATGCATGGCACAACACTTTCTGATAAAACTCAAACAGATCTGCCACAGCTTGCCCTTGGCTCTCACCACAATCATTTAGAATTTTACAGTGATTCATTCCTAGGGCTACTACTATGTCAGTGTACCTCTGTTGGTTTATCAGGGCTAAGGTTGGCCATGACCGATGATTAGGAGCTACCTTGTATAAACATAGGTTATCACCATCACATCTAAAGTAGGGTATTTCTTTCGGACAAGTTTTGCCTACTTTTAGACGTTTCAAATTGGAATCAACGAGCAACAAAACCTTCATTCTAAATCTGCACACTAATTAATTCCATCGTGTATCCCTACCTGATTACACCGACCTTTATAAACTTTGCACTTAATTAGAATGACAATAGTGACATATAACTCTGTAACCCACAAGGCTCTTCTATCTACATATTTTATGCACCATTCGTTATACTTGTTTCACGGACTCTCTGAAACGTATAACCTATCAATTTCTGGAACGCTTCTGGATTTAAAGTCGGTAAGTCCGTTTTTTGCTTATTTACATGTGCTCTTATTTCAATCTAAATTACCCAATCTTAAGTTTAAGTTATAGTCTAGTAACCTTGAAACGGGACAGCTAGAATCGTAAGAAAGCATTATGTTAGTCCGTAGTATGTTAGTCTGTAGCCCTTGATTAGCTATTCTTCAAGAGCATCTATGATTCATTATATTATATTATTTCCCAATCCTAAGCTGTAGTCTCGTGGTTATGGGATGTATGGTCTGGGTTATGTGACCTTGAACGGGACGACTATTCGGGAGGAAGTTACCCGGACTCTAGGAAGCCGCGGCGCAACCCCTCAGAGAAACCTTTATATCGCCGCCATAAAACTTAGGGGGTATTGAGTCCCCCGATTATGAAATGACTGAAACTAATAATTTTCCAAACAATGTTGCCTCTCCCAGTGGGCCGAGGCAACAATTTTCTAGTCAATTATCGACACCCATTTGTATACGCTCTTTATCCGAATATCTAACTAATATTGACTCCAATACTACTCCATGTACTTCTTTGATAAACACTAAAATGACGATACTTTCTCATGAGCATTCTCTTCTAGATGCTTGTGGTACTTCGATTATGCCCTGTAATCAGCCAAAATGTCTTACATGCCCTATTTTAAACACATCTCATTTTTACCGTAGTACTATTACTAACCGTGTTTATCACATAGATTTCCAAGGTATTAATTGTAAAAGTAGAAACCTAATTTACCTTCTCACCTGTAATGGCTGTCATGCACAATATGTTGGGGAGACATCACAAAATCTTCACAAACGAATTAACGGACATCGAAGTTCAGTAAATGTTGAACCTGGGCAAATTTCTGGAAATAGATTACTTTGCACACATTTTACTCTTAACCGTACATGTAGATCCTCCGGCTTTTCTGTTCAAGTTATTCACATTTTTGATGACACTTTTCCTGACTCAGACCGTAAATTTATAGAAAGAAAATTTATGTCCAAACTACGTACATGTTATCCATACGGTTTGAATGATAGATATTTAAATACAGATCTCTTTGACAATAACAAGGATTTAAATGTTTTTGAACTTTGTTTCACGTCACTAGAAGAAATTAAACCTTCTAATTTTAATGCTATAAAAAACGATCCTTCATTGTTTAGTACGACTCCACCTTCATTTTCAACACCACAAGAATTTTTCGTTTTCTGTATGTACAAATTTTGTAAATGTCATGACATCAACCCTTGTATGGAACTTATTCCATTCGTTATCCGTACTTGTAATTCATCTACCAAATCATTCGCTCGGCAATTTGCTAAATATGTTGCACATACTCTCCATTCAACTATTGACACTAAAGTAAATCAACAATTTTTGTACGCTTGCTTGGATATCTTCAATCATAAGTTACTGATTTCAACACCATCACTGCATAACGTAAAATTCCCTCCAAAATTTCTCCTCAAACTTACTTTTGTTCACAAAATTATAGAAGATCTTAGGATTGAGAGGTTCATTAGGTCCTCGCAATTTTCGAAACTCTTTCCGG
>JH153001.1:96914-111697 GCA_000226015.1 Mnemiopsis leidyi
CTCTAGACAGCCGACTCAAGAACCAAATTTGCAAAGACTTTCAATGTTCTATTTAAATTTTCTACTTCAATCTGTTCGTCGTACTTTTGTCCGAATTACGCTATTCCTTAAAACATAAATCATATTACCACTCACGTAAGTTACACACTATGAAGCATTTCTAAAGCACAATGAAGCATTTTTAAAGCACTTTTAAGCTGCGAAGCACTACTACAACTTTCCTGTCATACTGCCATAACTTTCCTACTTACTCTTATTGAATATATCATAGTAAAATTTATTAACGTTACTTTCACTTCCGAACAATATTTTCTATTTCCTTTAAATTACTTCGTTTGGTCTCATCTTGGGGGACATATCAATTGGTTTTACAATGTCACAGACATTGTCTTACCACTGGTATGATCGGCCGGAGGCAAGTAGAATTCTTGGGTTTACCGGCAGAAAATTCGCCTGTAGTGTTCTTTTGAATATTACGGAATCTTGTCTACTCAACTGATACCCTTTCCGACCCTTATAAAGCTTGTAGGGAAATTTTGCATTTAAATTATTGTAAATTACGAATTTTCGTCATATCTTCTAATATCCGTAAATCGACCAGTATATACGCTGCTGACTTTGCATGTATACTAATCTGTTCTCTACCTTAACTCTTGATTTAGAATAATTTTATCACTTATACTACAGCAGGCTGTGTTCTGACTTGATCTCGCAACGTAGTTGTGGTTAGTCACAGTTATCCCAACAATAGCAGTTGACACAAAATAATAGGAAATTGAACAACAATAGAGAATTCTTTGTTCGGGTATTGGACACCAAGAAAGAAGTAAAAGTGAAAGGCTGCAGCTTCTTTTTAATGAAAGATGGTACCTACTACCTTCTACAAACAATGCAATATTATCGGATTTAAAGACGAACAAAAAACTGGACACTGGATGTACCTTGGTACTGGCAACTCCGATTTCGGGTCCAGCGTTGATGTGTATACCGCAGTCGGTCTCCCGCGAAATAGCACTGCCGACAGTGTTGGTTATACCGAGCAGTAGCGCACCACGTGACTTGCAGTACCGCAGAGCGTTTAGCGTGTCCGCTGTCTCTCCTGAGGTTTTAGTCTTTATTACACATCACATTTACATTATATGTCGGCTGAGTGGTAATGACCATAGCATATACTAATGTTATTACTGATTACGTGAACTTTTTAATACATCAGCTGAGTGTTAATGAACATAGCATATACCACTATGATTACCTGAACTCGAAAAAAGAAGAAAAGCTGGATTAAAACAAGTACCCTCAGCCAAGAATTAAGTTAGATTGAAAACGCACCAGATTGAGAAATGAAGATACAAACGTCGTCTCTAAACACAGGACAACGTCTATCTAAGAAGTCAGATCCTAGCTCGATGACAACAGGAACATCGGACAACTCCTCCAGTAGCTGCCTCGTTGCCACCCCACTGTAAAGGTTGAGGACAGTCAGTGTCTGTATGGAATTTTTAAATCTCACGGTTCAAAAAACAATTTTAGGGTTTAGGTGTGTCGATAATGGCATCATTATTCGTTATTTATCTGTTTGTTGTGGTTTTTGAATGAGATTGACATTGCACTGTTGGGCATAAAGACAACGATTTCCTATAGATATCCTTGACAAGCCTATAATTATCAATACCTGTTGTAAGAAGTTCCACTGGCAATGACGATTATTCTCCTACATCTCTTTATCGCGTTGGCGTGAGATTGTAACCCACCAAGTCGAACCTTGGTTTAGTAAAATATGATAGTTATCTAAATACCTTAAATCTTGTTTTTTTCCGAGCTACTAGCAATGTCATGAAAACGTCGCTTTAAAATTTAGAGCCTACAAGTACACAGACAAATACACTGATAGACGTCCACACAATTACACTGACAGACGGACAGATGGACACACAATTACACTGACAGACAGACATACTGACAGGACACAAACCATGTCCGAGGTAAAGTCTATCCTGCCCCTCATTGTGTTCATTACACTCTCAGGCTGCTCGTGTATCTCCTTCTCCATGAAGGTCGAGTAGTTTCCTGGGACAACAGATTATTCTCGTTGGGAACTCGTGCTTTTATTCCACGAATATTGGAAAACTTCACTTCTGGACAAATGTCTAAACTTTCATACACACATTCTAAACTTTCCTTCACAATAACTCAGCGAAAGTCATATCGTTCTTACCTTTCATTATCTGCTGGAGTTGAAGCCGCAATGTTGTTATCTGTCGTGATGTAGTTTCGTCTGTCTTGGCATGCTCCTTCAGCCGGTTTATCCGTAAACCTGGAAGGGCGGCAGTGAAGCGTGATGTCACATGTATGGAGAGGTGCTCATATAATGTGAACAACGGCTATTTTTCATAAATTTTGAGATGAATGGAACAAATTTAATTTTTTGAACTTTAACCAATGGAACGGTTTTAGCTTTGAAGGAGGAGATTCTCTGATCGAACAGTTATTAAGTTTAGACTCTAGCTTAGACAGTGACTAAGTTTAGACACTAGTTTAGACTGGAAATAAGTTTAGACATTTGGTTAGACAGGAATTAAGTTTAGACATTTTTGTGTTCGCCAATGGTCAATGGTGCTTGCCTTGGTGTCTCAATGACCATGTATTCTTGTAATGCAAATGAAGCCAAAAAAGAATAAGATGCCAAAATGGTAACCTCGGTCTGGCGGCCAGAGAACCAGCAGAATTCCAGTTCAGAGACCGAGGATAGGGGTGCGGTAACTGATGAGATGCCAAAATGGATCTTCTAGATATGGTCATCTTTGAATTTTTGGTCCCGACTGTACAAGATAATTCAGTTTTTTGCGGTATTATATCTGATTCCAAACGAATGTCCGTTCATTGTATGAATATGTAAATCTTGCAATGAAAAAAATTGCAATAAAAAGTTTACCGTATCTTTATATTATTTTAAATCCTTATAGGTACAGTATAAGTATAAACAAATAATGATTGGCAAAACTAACTTGACTGCAATTGATTGGCAATTATCTAACTCAATCAAACATAATTTTCGTTTAACTATATTATCAATTTCTCCGTAAACTTTGGCCCGCTTTGATTTACAAACGCAGTTTGATAAGTATGATTGTCAAAAAACTACGTTCTTAAAAGAACTTTATCAAACCTCCGATCCGTCCGTTGATCTTGAACATAAATATCATCCTTATCTAAAAATATCATCCTTATATGCCGAACAAAATAGGACGTCATTTGCATAAGATAATAAGTTCTTTAACAAAAGCTTTTACAGCAAGATAGTTAAGAAAATTGTTCCATAACGGAAAATGCAGAATGACTGCTACCATTTCTTTCCACTGAATATGGGTATAACATATGTTCAATAAGAATGTCCCATGCTAAATGGGACGTTAGTTCCAAAAGATAATTCTTTCTCTTACAAAAGTGTTAAAAGTGGGATTAACAGCAAAGTAGATCAGAGGATTGTTCCATACGGTCAGATTTGGAATGACAACCGCTATCTCCTCAGCCTCTAATGGAGCGGATTTCAACAGATAGACAAGAAGATAAGGTATATAAGAGATTAGGAAAGTAAATATCATCAGAATTGATATCAACAAGTTTTGTTTGTTTATTGAAGTATTCGAATTTTTAACAGCAAGAATAACTAGAGCAAAATTAAAGATAATCAGCGAAACACAGGGTAAAACAATGATCGTGAACATTATCAAGTAGTCTATAATTTGTTCTGCTTGCCCCATTTTGCATTTAATAGTAATAGTATTGGACCATGCAACTCCAAAGTAGTCGGCATACATGGCATTATCGCTTAGGCCTTAGGGTCAAAATGCCTTGGGATAAATTGTAGATTTGCAAGACTATCGGTGCAGAGCAAGCCATAAATGTTGTGATGGTAACTGCGATTCTTTGACGTCTGGAAGAGTCCAAGTTTCTCAATGGGAACAAACACCTCACAAATTTGTTGACTGCCAAAAAATTGACAAGGAAAATATTGGCGACATAGAATGTAAACATGTAGCAACCCAGCGTAATGTAAAACGTTTCTCCAAACAATAAGGTGTCATTCAGTTTTCCATATTGAGTGAGAAGAATGGGTAGGAGAACAAGGATACAGTTACAAATGTCTGCAACCGCCAGATTATTGATTATCCAAACAGACATTTTATCTAGTTTGATAGCGTTGTGTGCAACTGTCGCATACAGAACAAACACATTTCCAGTTATTCCCAGGATAAAACTGAGCTGTCCCCAAGCTATTTGAAATATCCAAACGGAATTTAAACTCTTTGAGTCGGTATGAATTTTATCATCTACCCCCACTTCACTGCAGTTGTCCATTATAAATCACAGATAGTTTTGTCAAAGTCGATGAACTCCTAACTGATATGCAGCTGAAAAGTATGAAAGAGCAATATCAAACTATTAGAATTTTATAGCCATGTAACTCAGTGCTCCAAGAGCTTCATGTGCGCTGTTGCTAAGACAACAAGGTCATCATTAAGTTTTAAAGCCCGTTTACCTCGCACATGGAGTCATTTGTTTGAATGAGTCCGGAGAGATGATAACTTGAAAACACGTGTATAAAGCACACCTGCTATAATTGGGTTAAAGCAGATGGTTGGTTTTGTAATTATTAGGTCGTTCAAGAAAAATATGTCGCCTGCTGCATAAAACTCAACAACCGTTGACCTGCGAAATAAACCGGAGACCATCGTTTTGTAAGATCTAGGTGATTAATGATTAATGTAACGATTAAAAATGTGCGAGAGGCCACCATTACATTATGTCGCATGATCATAAAGTAGAAGAGTTAGAGAGCTTTAGTGGGGAAGTGTCTAAAATTTTGGAAGATTAAACACCTCAATCCTCAAAATCAATTGGCCCTGCATTAGTTCGCGATAGTGAAATACTAGGAAATTGGGCTTGAAATTTGAGACACCGCCTCAAAAACACCGTTCTCTATAAAAATGGACAATTATACCAAACTTGCTGTAAACATTGAATAGTATGTTTGTTCAACATTTTGTGAAATTTACAGCATAAAAATTATCTTTGATTCATAAAATCTTCTGTCACGAGTCACGCCCACAACAATGTAACCGGTGCAGCGGTCCGAGCAGAACTTTCTGTCAGTCTGGACGCAGTTTAGCGTCTTCTATCCGATCATCCTGGCTGATTCCCTTTCCCGGGCCAGTTCCTTGAGAAACCAGACACTGTTTGATAGTTCATTCGCAGTAAGGGGACCAAGGGTATGGGATACCGTGCCGGCAAGTGTGGAAGCTGCAGTTTCGTTCGACTCTTTTAAGATAAGTTTGTCAGAGTTTCTTGCTTTGATACCGGACGAACCTCCGGTCGTTGGTTATAGCTGCAGCTGGTCCAACTCCTTGGTAGACTACTCGCCAGTAAGGTGGTCAGACATCTGATGGCCTTTCCTACTACGATGATAAACTGTACCTAAGTAACCTAAGTAAGATTAAAATTTCAGTCTGTCCTCGATGAATTTTCTAAACGTTGGGTTCACAGCGAAGTAGATAAAAGGATTAGTCCACGTTGAAAGGTAAAGAAAGGACCGAGATAGTTCTTTGTATTCCTGAGGCAACTGCTTAAGTATAAAAAGCAGGAAGAAAGGGATAAGAGATGACAAAAACAAACTCGTTACCAAAACGACTATCATCATATTTCGCTTATTAATCCCCGAGTTTGATTTCTTCACTGCGAGGATAATAAGAGCAGAGTTGATAATAATTAGAGTTATGCAGGGGAGAATAGTCAGAACACTGCCCAATACATAAGTAATTATCTTTCTTACTGAGCCTATGATAGCATCATTTGGAAAAGTGCTCGCAATCTTAAGTGCCCCTAGATAATCTACGGATCTCCATTCTTCCCTAACACACAGAAACCCGCCTAAAAAACCATAGGCAAGCCACAAGGTCGGTAGAGAACAAATAAAAACTGTGACCATAGTGACTGTGAGTCTCTGTCGACTGGAAGAATCCAGGTTCCTTAAGGGGGACATGCACCTGAGCAGCTTGTTTATAGACAGGAAGTTGACGAGGTAAGAGTTGGCAAGAAAGAATGAGTACAGGTAACATGCCATGATTGACATTTGACACAAGGGTTCTGTTAGAGAGGATGGTGTTGCTAAGTTTCCCGTACTGGAGGAGAAGTATGGGTAGGAGAACCAAGACACAGTTGAAAATGTCTGTCACCGCCAGATTTTTAACGATCCAAACTGACATTTTGTCAAGTTTGATGGCGTTATGTGCGATTGTCGCATACAGAACAAAGACGTTTCCTGTTATTCCCAAAATAAAACTGATCGTTCCCCACACTATTTGAACTCGGTTAACAACCTCAAAACTTGGAGTTGTCAAAAAGGTAAAGTTGTAATGACAGGAAGTGCCCGCCATATAAGCTGGTCCTGCCAGTGGAAATGATACCTTGTAATTTGGATATTATATGAATTAAAATGCAGGGGAAGTGTTTGTTGTTATTTTAATATTCAGATCTCAGAGGCATTATAGATAATTGTATGATGTTGCATATGGAGCAACTTAAAGCTCTAAAAATAAAACAGTACCCTAATTGATAACACTAGATCTAAATTCTTGGTAGCACCAGCACCATAAAGCTGTTCTAAGTGCGTTGAGACGAAATGATTTCGGTACAAGCAAATATGAAATCATACAAACTTAAACTTTAACATTAAAAATCATTATATTCAAATCATAGACTTTGAAAAATTCTACTGTTGCGTCAAGTGCCATCGAAAACTGCGACTCGTTAAGAAACGTTGTCGGCCTATAAGGTGTCTTACGTACAGCTGCCTCGGTCTATTTATCAACATTTTATTTTAGTCCAGACAAACCGTTTAGAATCTTGACTTGAGTTAATAAAGTAGCATTAGTAATGCAGCCGCCAGAACAATTGCTGTAATATATCTTTGGAAAGGAACCTCAGAAACAGATGATCTGTGCTCTGACGGAAAAAAATATATAGTCCTTATTGATAGAAGTATAATGAAGCACATGAAGCAACTTAAAGCTCTAAAAATAAAACAGTGCGCCTAATTGAAATCTCTATATCGAAATTCTAGGCAGCACCAGATAAAGCTCTTCTGTTGATACTTATACTGGAATTTGAAAAATCAGCGCATTTTAAATTAATTTTTTACGTTCTGCACAGTTATAATGTTTCAGTGATCTCTGTAAAATAAAACCTCCCTAGATTCAGCACAGTCTAGTAACATTCCGGTTTTTCAGTTTTAAGCTGAGCTCTTGTGCTGATGTGAGTATCATTATGTCTTAATACAGATAAACCGTGAGAAGTGAGAACTTAGGTCACATAGGTAGGTAAACAGTGTACGTCATGTCCAAGCGGGCTTATGTTTTACACGATCGTTTATTTCTTGTCTCACACCACCGATGCCGTTATGGCTGGCATGGCAACCAATATCTTACAATACTTTATCATCAATATTCAATATTGTCATTCTTATCTACTTGGGATCGAATCAGTCATCAGACCGACAAGCTTAAAGATGCAATATAATTTTTCTATTTGTTGTAAAGGAAGTATCACAGATCAGAAGCTCTCTTCATAGAAAATAAGGATAGCAGTATAGGTCTTAAGTTTTTGATACTTATACTCTTAAGTTCTTAATACTTATACTCTTACGTTCTTAGTACTTATACTCTTAAGTTTTAATACTTATACTCTTATGTTCTTGAACATTAGCTGTATTCATGACGATAGAGACTCGGCAGACATGCGTTTTATAAACAATCGGCAGATCATTTAGACACGATCATCTGCGAAGATCAACTTTTAGAGTATCACAACTACGATATAGCTTAGTCTTATCTCGCCATGATAACTAGCTATACAGTAGATGTTAACAAGATCTTTCTTGTTGGATAAGCAGTCGTTTTGGGACTTAAGCACCTAGGTTAAATGTACAAACAGGAGACAAATGTAGCTCATAGTATCAACCCGCACATGCTGGACACTTCTATTAAGGAACACGAGCTCAGGATAATTAACCATGTTTAGTAGGCACATAAGCAACCTTATCATTCTCATGAGTCCTCAAGGCGTTCATATAATTAATCATTGTTGTGATATTATTTTATATATAATCGTTATTGCGCGATAGCAGGGCGTGGAATATAACTTGACAGAGATATGTGCTAAGTGGAGCCCAGACAAAAATGAGTTCTCTACCTGAAGACTACATGAAACCCGTGTTGTATACGAACTGGAAACACGTCAGTTCCCACTTTATATTCTCTGTGACACAAGTTGTTAAACACACCCCGACACAGATCACTATACACATTACACACACTGCCCAAATATGTCATATACACACCACAGTGTACATGTATGTACACATTTCACAATGTCAATCTACATGTGTGTACATTACACAAAATACCAATTCCCCATCACACACAAGATCTCCATTTTCAAAACGTACCTCAGTCGTCAATACACAAACTTCTACAGTTTCACTTTACCACGCCAGCATAGTGTGGTTACATGATGTACACAGGACACTTCTCAATGTGGCTGCATCACAAGTGGGTGGACGTGGAGATTTCCACGTTCTACAAGATAGTGAGATGTAAAACTTAGATGTAGCCACAAAACTTCAACATAGCTATTAGCTAAGGAAATTAAAGTTACCTGTGACACTTTGCATTATGACTTGAATTGTCAGTTTTGAGGTTCTTAACACTGCAATTCTGAATAACGTGGCCAGCCTATGCATATGCTTATGCTCAACATTTATGGTTTGCTCCATTATAAAATTTACGCAAGAGAATTGCAATCCTCAGCCCCAAAATTGAACAGACGTTGCATTTTCCCCGATGACTTTATCCCGCAATTTTTGGCAGGTGGTTAAATCTCAAATGGTGTCTCCAGTGATTTAATGTCATAAATCTATGACAAAATTGTGTTTTTCGTTTTTTATAAAATTGGCAACAATATGAATTTCTTTCAAAGTTAAAAAATTCAACAGATTGCCAAAATCTAAAGAGTTATTTTATCTTGATTATCCTACGTCCCTCAAAACCAATCGATTGATGAGAGGTTATAATAATTGATGAATATGCAATAATACATGATAATGTTACATAAAGAGTATCATCTTACCCACGACGAGCTCGATAATCTTATTAATATTTGCATATTTCCATGAACCTTGTATTATCTGATATCCGCACTTCAAATTCCTGCTCAGAATCAAAGAGGAAAAAAGTACAACTTACTGCCATCAACGATAGATGTAACGTCGTCATCTTCCAAGTAAATGACTCTGTCCGTGTGTTCTATCAAAGCGCTGAAAAGTTTACTTTTAAGTGGGCTTTAACATAACTTCGAATATCATACCTAACTTACATGTATTTCCAAGGCAATAAGTAACTTTCGAAGTTTATAGTTTACATGCCATCATATACCTGGCATCTGAGGCGAAGAAGTACTCAGCGGATTGACCAGCGATGTTGAAGGCTCTGTCCCCGGAATTTTCTTTCTGTCTGTAACTGATGTTGACCTTGTCCATGGAGATGTCCCTTTCACTTTTAATTCCAACTAAAAGTGGACTACCTCGCTTTACAGCGACTATCTGTTTAGGAAACACTGTCGACTTGAATACCAGGGCAAATGCTCCTTCCTGAGAGTTGTTTAGTTACCAAGGAAATCAACTACTTTAAACGAATAGTAATTTTAATAGATAATCTACAAATGTCTTAACAATTATCTTATCTACTAAAACAGTATAAAGCCACTGTCCACTAAAATATTGAGAATCCCTGGTAAAACTAGGCACCTTTAAATGGAAGCAATTTAGTATGATCCACCTCTTGAACTGAACAAAATACCTTATGATTAGATCATTTTGACGAAACAGAACTTTACAAAACATTAACTTTACTTAACTTACCAGCTGAGAGATGACTCTCTCCACCACCTCGGTAAAGGAGAGGGTTTTACCTTCCTCACTGTGATGGTAGATGTAGTGAGCCAACTTGGGAATGACTTCTGTGTCAGTGTCACTGGTAAATGTGTAGTTCTCTTTTTCCTAACAGTATGTAAAATGTAACTAAAGATTTAAATGGCGTAGAAAGGTATTCATTAAGCTTGTCTAATTGAAAGTCTTCTGATAAAATCTACCGGATGAATGTTATATAAATTATTTCTGTTAGTACCAGTTAAGTCACAATTTACAAGGGGATGAAAAATATCATTTATTCAAACCAAAAACTGCTTGATGTCCTTGAAGTTTGTGATGATACCATTGTGCACCACCATAAAACTGTTGTCTTCCCCTGATGACTGAGTAATGGTATGCTGATTAGCCTATTGTGCAATGAAACAGGGTTGAAAACTTGGTAAACTTAGAATGTAATGAGCTAGTCAGTTCTGATTGATTATAGCTAAGTTGAAAGCAAAAAAAAAGATGTACTTGGGGATGAGAGTTTCTTTCACTTGGTTCACCATGCGTTGCCCATCTTGTGTGAGCAATACCGACATGGGTGTTTACTATTGAACTGCATTCTGCCTTCTCAATATCTAAAAATTGAATTTGAATTGATAGCACTAATTTGTTGATAGGACAAGAACAACTACTGTGATTTAGCAGTCACAGTGACAGCACGAGTCGATATTATCTTTATACTGCTTTATTCAATGGCTCTCAGACAGAGCTTAAAATATCAGTAACAAGGATTAAGTCTGCCTAATCATGAGAAGGACAAAATTAATATCTCGAAGTGAGACTGCAGATGGGAAAGTAGATGATAGATAGTCAAAATATCTAATCTATCAGTGGAACTGCAGATATGAACATGTAATTTGACCCACCAAAAACAATGCCACGAAGCATCTTGACTTTCCCTTGTTTCCTGACAATATGAACCCCTTCCTCTGGATAGTCCACTGCAATTCCTGAAGATATGTCACTGAATTTAAGGTTTTTAAAAGGGGACAATATGCTGCGATGGAGGACACTATGGCTGTGCACCCTATAGCCACCAGATCCTCTCAATCTCATGGTGTTGGCCAGCGGGATGGGGGTAGGAACCGACCGGTCCAGAATTTTGGCCGCCGGACCGGAAACGGCCGGAAATGGATCTTATTTCCGGTTAGCCGGATTTTGCCGGACCGGAACAGGTGTTTTTATCAAAACATTTGGGTAGCCGGATTTGGCCGGAAATTCTATACTGGTCGTTTTTTGATCGATAATAAATTTTAGAAATTTGAAATTTGATGAGTGGGACTGGTCCCACTAAGTGGGACTGGTCCCAGTTGGTGGGACTGGTCCCAGTAAGTGGGACTGGTCCCAGTAAGTGGGACTGGTCCCAGTTAGTGGGACTGGTCCCAGTTAGTGGGACTGGTCCCAGTAAGTGGGACTGGTCCCAGTTAGTGGGACTGGTCCCAGTTAAGTTAGTGGGACTGGTCCCAGTTAATGGGACTGGACCCAGTTATTTGATTTGAAATATTTTTTTAAAAAATTTTGATTTGAAAAAATTTTATTTCCGGTTAAAATCCGGCAAATGGTTTTGAAACCGGACCGGAACCGGAACCGGATTTTGAAGCCGGATATCCGGCCGGAACCGGATTAAGCCGGATATCCGGTCGGTTCCTAATGGGAACAAACACCTCACAAATTTGTTGACTGCCAAAAAATTGACAAGGAAAATATTGGCGACATAGAATGTAAACATGTAGCAACCCAGCGTAATGTAAAACGTTTCTCCAAACAATAAGGTGTCATTCAGTTTTCCATATTGAGTGAGAAGAATCGGTAGGAGAACAAGAATACAGTTACAAATGTCTGCCACCGCCAGATTATTGATTATCCAAACAGACATTTTATCTAGCTTGATAGCGTTATGTGCAACTGTCGCATACAGAACAAACACATTTCCAGTTATTCCCAGGATAAAACTGAGCTGCCCCCAAACTATTTGAAATATCCAAACGGAGTTTAAACTCTTTGAGTCGATATGAATTTTATCATCTACCCCCACTTCACTGCAGTTGTCCATTTTAAATCACAGGCGGTCTGCTCAATAATCTAATATTTCAAGGGAACAGCTGTGTCCTGTATTGCCTTGAGTTAGAGATAATAATATATCATCATATATATTTTTCTCTGTTAGGGGTTAACACAGTGTTTTCGGGGAATAAACGTTCTCTGAATTTTTCAATGATGATAAAAGTCTAAAAAAGCAAAAGCAATAAGCACAATACATATGTCATCGAGAGTTAGAAGTTATATTGATCAACAAAATATAAATACTGTTAAGAGTTCATGCCAACTCAGCTCGCAAGCGTATTCACGTGGATTGAAAGTACTACTAACTTAGTAATAATGGTACCTAGCATGTGCTTTAAGACAAGACTGAGCAGCTACGATAAATTTCTGCAGTTAAGTTCTTTATTCTTTAAATCTTTTTATGAATCTCTTTATGAAGTCGGTATGGCGCTTAGTACACCTTGCAAAAGTTCCCCAGTCCTAACAAGTGGCCACAGCTGGTGCGTGGCCTAATTACCGTTTTTATCAGCTTCAGACATATAAGTGCTATGCCTGATATAAACAATACACACTTTAATTTTTTCAGATAAAGAATAAGAAAATAGGTAGAATTTTCATTGAGTTATAATGACTCCTTGACTGATGAACACCATCAACGAAACAACATCAATCGGAATTCAGAGTTCAGACGGACAAAGATCAGGCATGGGGAAGTGGTGCTGGGAAGAATATAAGGCTAGCTTGCAAAACTGGGGAGGAGGCCAACAAGCGGGAATCAACAAAGAATTTCATGTTTTGATGTATTTCAATTTAAACATAACATTAGAACATTGCTTCCTTTTGTTGTAAAGTAAGAATATATTTTGAAAATGTTTAAATTATGTCTTGTCGTTATTACTTTTTTGAAGTTAAAAGTTTTGTTACATAAAAATTTCCATTTTGTTTTTCCACTCGTATTTCTGTTATATGTACAATAAAAAGATAGAATTTAAAGTTTAAGAACACATAGCATCTTGTTATTATATTGTAGTGAATATTTATAATTGGATATCAATCATGAATATATTTGAATTTCTTTTATTTTCTTATCTCCTTACATCATATTGACTCTGACCCGTATATATCCTTTTCACAAATTGAGCAACACAGATGCGATCCAAAAACTAAACATTTAATCAAACACAATATTGATCTTAAAATCTAAATAGTCAGACTGAACTCTTACATGTAAGATAAATGACACGATATTTCCAAAAGATAATCCTTCCTTTAACGAAGACTTTAAAAGTGCAATTAGGAAGCATCTTATCAAAAAATGTAGATCTTAAAATCTAAACATTCAGACTAAACTAGAATATTCTCGTGGGACGTTAGTTCCAAAAGATAATCCTTTCTTTAACAAAAGTTTTAAATGTGCGGTTAACAGCAAAATAGATAAGAGGATTGTTCCATACGGTCAGATTTGGAATGACAACCGCTATCTCCTCAGCCTCTAATGATTTGGATTTCAACAGGTAGACAAGAAGATAAGGTAAATAAGACGACAGAAAAGTAAAAATCATCAGAATTGATATCAACAAGTTTTGTTTGTTTAATGAAGTATTTGACTTTTTAACAGCAAGAATAACTAGAGCAAAATTAAAGATAATCAGCGAAACACAGGGTAAAACAATGATCGTGAACATTATCAAGTAGTCTATAATTTGTTCTGCTTGCCCCATTTTGCATTTAATAGTAATAGTATTGGACCATGCAACTCCAAAGTAGTCGGCATACATGGCATTATCGTTTAGGGTCAAAATGCCTTGGGATAAATTGTAGATTTGCAAGACTTTCGGTGCAGAGCAAGCCATAATTGTCACGATGGTAACTGCGATTCTTTGACGTCTTGAAGAGTCCAAGTTCCTTAATGGGAACTAGGAACCGACCGGTCCAGAATTTTGGCCGCCGGACCGGAAACGGCCGGAAATGGATCTTATTTCCGGTTAGCCGGATTTTGCCGGACCGGAAACAGGTGTTTTTTATCAAAAAATTTGGGTAGCCGGATTTAACCGGAAATTCTAAACTGGTCGTTTTTGATCGATAATAAATTTTTGAAACTTAAAATTTGATGAGTGGGGGACTGGTCCCAGTTAGTGGAACTAGTCCCAGTAAGTGGGACTGGTCCCAGTATGTGGGACTGGTCCCAGTTAGTGGGACTGGTCCCAGTTAGTGGGACTGGTCCCAGTTAGTGGGACTGGTCCCAGTTAGTGGGACTGGTCCCAGTTATTTGATTTGAATTTTTTTTAAATTTCGATTTGAAAAAATTTTATTTCCGGTTAAAATCCGGCAAATAGTTTTGAAACCGGACCGGAACCGGAACCGGATTTTGAAGCCGGATATCCGGCCGGAACCGGATTCAGCCGGATATCCGGTCGGTTCCTAGATGGGGGGTACTTCACCATTGACATTATGGCGAGATACGGCTGAGTGTAAATCTTAAACATCAGAACAGGACAGTATTGTTGTGAAAAATAAGTGATTTAACTTTGTCATAATCAGTTCCTGGATCACAGTAACAGATTAAATTTTAGAAATTTGAAAGTAGAATCAACCCCTTAAATGAGTGACCAACACTGTGACAGGAAAACAAAATTCAGTGAAAGTGATTGCTTAAACAGTATTTGTGGTAATGTTAGGATCTGCAATGTCCATCACTGTAGTGTCATTTGCC
>JH153001.1:125400-152106 GCA_000226015.1 Mnemiopsis leidyi
ACCAGGACAGTTACCAGGACAGTTACCAGGACAGTTACCAGGACAGTTACCAGGACAGTTACGAGGACAGTTACAAGGACAATTACAAGGACACTAGGATAGTTGGGAACTGGGAGACTTGGTGTCGCGGATATACGAGATGTGTTAGAGCATGGTTGTAATGAACACTTTATATCAGGGTCACTTCATTCAGGAACAAGTGGTATGACTTGTCCCACTAGAGCAGCATGATTAAGGTTCCAGAAAGTTACACTAATTAAGAGCACCTGCGACTGAAATTGTGGCTCCAACTACCCTACGAGATAGACTTTACAATTCGAGGTGACAAGATCTTTGGGGCTTGACGTTCTTTGGAACCGACTCAATTCACAAATTCACAAACCTCACTCACTTCTAATTAAATGGATGTACCTACAATTGTTATCAATCGTCTACGAAGTTTTCAAGTTTGCGTAAGTATCTGAATATTTTCGCAATACTACAATGCTGTCTAAGTTCTGGAATTTGATTAATAACTTATAACTAAGTACTTACTTCCGAGAGCCATGATAGACATCCTGTACGCTGCTGAGTTCTGAAAATAGACCTTGGTCAGACATGATTTGTGTATCACGTATAAAGAATTTGAAAACTTAATTTCTTTACATAGTCTGGAAAAGGGTATTACCGTTATCCGCGAGTTATTTTCACAAAAAAGCATGATCATATCATCGTTTACGGCGTGTTTAAAAAATACCATAATTTTAGAAAGTAAGATGCGCTGAGAGCATGTTATGTGCACACGGTTTGGAATTTAATCATTATTATCTTTTTCCCTCTTATTATATATAAGTTTTATATTTCTCTTGAGTACATTTATGCCATTTAGCTGTATCGAGAGTGCTAGACTGAATCATATTGTTTGCCGATCATCAAAATTTACTGCCAGGCTCAAAACTCAGGTGAGAATTTTCATTAATTTCGAACTTTTATCATTTTCCAATATCATTTTCCACTCCACCTAGTTGACAAACTGCACCTAGGTACTTGGAGTAAATCACGTGACAACTGCAAATATCACGTGGCCTCTGCAAAGATCACGTGACGAATCCAACACGGAGCCCGTATCTCACCTCACACTCCCTCCTGATTTTCCTCCTGATGGTACTGGTGTAAACTAGAGGGTCGAAGGCCAACTTCACACTTTGTCTCCGGTAGGAACCGCTCCAGGAATTCCGGTATTTCACGGGGAGGAAAGATCCGCTCCGAGATCGAGGAGTCGAGACTGGGTTTATTATGTTTCCCATTAGGACGGTGTCAAGACTCTTCAACTTTCAAATGTTGAGAAACAGTCCAGTTCTTTGAGAATTGGGACTAGTCTAAAGTGACTTTCCAAGCACTCCTAACGTCCAAGCGAGTAGACTTTTGGCAGGTACGAAGTTATAAGTCGTCGTCAAATAAATCAGAAGAGCAAGAGTTAGATCGATCCGCTACGAGTTTTTAAGTCAACTCTCGGCGGAGTAAATAGCTCCTAGATAACAAATAGAGCAACAAAACGACGAAATGAAATTTCTGCAGAACCACATGGACAAACAAATAGCAATCCGAGAGCGTTGTCTTGAACCCTAGAACCAAGCTCGGTGACTTCAGGTGTAGTTCAGGAGTTCTGTCAACACTTCACAATCTGTACACACCACCACAAACTGTACAGTCTACCACTGATATTGTACAACCTTCTTGGCACACACACGCTGGAGCAGACAACCCTATCAAATAAATTTTAAACCTTAGAGCCGCCTCAAGACCCCCCTTGCGCCGCTGGACTGCATATCCAATCTGGACTTTGAGTAGGATGTGTCCAGCTAGGAGTGGAGAATATCCTGATATCTTGATACAGCTTTAGTGTGATATCTTCTCGAGCTGCCTACTTGTCTTGGAGTAAAGCAAGAAGACGTGGTGATGATTAGCAGTAGTACTAAAGCTATGATTTGGAAAACTGCCGTAGAGATAGCGCTGTAGCTCATGGTAAATCTACAATTTTGTGGCAGGGAGGTTATAGATTATAGAAGTATGTAAGCGCTTAAGCGCATGGCCGCGTGTTCTTTGTCCAAGCTGGAAACTTGCCAGGATAGCGTGTCTAGACTCCTTGTAACGAGGAGAGTGTAGGTCTAACAAATCTCATCTACTGCTTCACTACGCTTATTTACTTTGCAAACAGAAGCAGGAAATTTTTCTTATAAATTTAACGCGTCTCTCTGAATTTTTCTACCGAAATTTGGCATTTAAATTAATCAGCAGAGAAGTATAACAATTAGCAAACCAACGGATACAAAGCCCTCTTCCAAGCATGAACTAAAAACATTATGTGAAGACCCATGAAGAATACACTTACGGTGGTAGGAACCTTCTTCCTGAGTTTGACGGTGTCAGTTTCCCCGGTGGTCGGCATCCCCGACAGTTCTCTCTCCATCTCCAGGAACTGATCCATGATGTCGTCCAGCTCCGTGTCCATGTTGTGTCCCGGCATGTCTGTTGTGTCCTCTGTTGATAAATCCTGTTGTGGAGAACAGGGTGAGGAATGGAGTTATGCTTGGGGAGGAAATTGTTATAGAGGCTTGGGGTACGATTTATGAGGTATGTAATAATCTACTTAAAGTTCAAAAGTTGCATCCAAAAGTTGCATGATTAAGGGAGCAGCAAAATATTGATACTTACACGTCAGGAATAACTCAGATATAAGACATAAAATAGTAAGACATGAAGCTGGTAAGATATAAGACATAGAACTGGTAAAAATGTCCCAGAAAACCTGAGAAAAAAACGTACCTGGTTTAAATCGGCTCCTCTTAAAGCAGATAAAAGCTTGTCCTTGTCATGATCGGGTATGTATGGTAAACAGTTTACTGCAGCATCGCTGGAAGGAGAAAACTAACGTGAGCAGGGTATATTTGTGTGCTTACTTCTGCTTATCTAGAGAATTTTGTGCTTAGTTCAGTGCTTATCTTAGCTCTCACAATGGTGTTTAGTTTTGTGGTTTGTGTTGACCAGTGACGAGCTAAGAGCCCAGAATACGACATGAAAGTCTACTATATTTATCAAGTAGAGATATCAAGGAGTAAAGGATAATTAAGAACAAGTGTGAACAACAAAGGGGCTGGGGATTATTCTAGTCGATGATATGAGGTAAGGGAATGGTGTTGGGTGGTTCAATAGGATGGGTTAAAGTTGGCAACGACACGATCGTATAATAATCGCCAATTGGTTATTGAAGGTCTAACAGTAATATGACCAAGAATAGAACAACTTACATCATAAGTCCAACCGTCATTTTGGGGTGCACAAACAAACTAAAACTATCCTAAAAACTAACGCTAACAAATACTATGACTATGAATAAAAATCAGCCCAGTACCCCGACCCCATATCTTTATATACCCTGTAAATTGTAATCTTGTTACAATGAAAATTACGTCACAACCTCTGCTCTTGGTAATGATATCTGACGCCCACTGTCATAATCAGTTTTTCTACGCTAGGACATTAGCCACTGACAGAGCCCCGCCTTCTAGCGACTTCCTTATTTTTAGAGCAGGGAGATAAGACAGCCAAACACGTGATATGACAGACACGTGACTCAAGGTTCATGACTCAAGACCGTAATGGTAAACGCGTAAGTAGGTCAAGTTCAGAGGTAGAGTAACTGTTTGAGAGATGGGGGTGCAAGGTACAAGGGTAACGTTAGTAGTGGGGTGAGTGTGTGCTGCCAGCCCCGCTGTTCAGCTGATAAAGTTAAGTAGAACAGTGAAGTACAGTTCGTGTGCTGCGCATGGCACGGGATGTATCACGTATATTGGATTATAAGATACAAATAGGAGTAGGCCGTGGGTGTACAGAAAATTATCATAATTTAAAAATCAACTCGGACGCTCAAAACGTTAACACGAATCTTGTGACGATTAATCGTTGACGAAGTCGGAGAAAGAGCATGAGGGACTAGAGATTGAAGCTAAATATAGGGACTACTTCATCGACATGAGCTGGAGTAACTCTGAGCTCTTCGTAACATCCTCTCTGCACAGTTCCGTGCCGTGCATCCTCCAATCAGAACGCAGCATTGAGGTCATGTGATGAAAAACAACCAATGGGAGGAAAGCGTGCCATGACAATAGGGACCGGCAAGTTTAATACATGGTAAGTTCACAGATTACTAGCAAACGGCTGCACAGATCTCACAAAAGGCGGGGAAGCTACTATGGACTATTCTACCGCGTATTCAAGATCAAAGTGTCGGATAAATCTGAGGAGGGACTTATTCCCGGACTCTAACTGCTGGTGATCTAAGTGACGAATCTGAAGGTCGTAGTACTCCTGTCCGATCCACGGTCCGTCCTTACTCCGCAGTACTAGAGCACGAGATAGAGGAGACATCATCACAATGGAACTTCAGGAAGAGGCAACGGACCAATGAGAATGGAGAACGCGACCTGTCAGCTAATCAGAGAAGGAGGAAGAGGTCACGTGGGGAGGTGGAGAAGTAGGATATTAGAGCGTGGTGGTATATTTTAGGTAGAGCACATAATTAATGTTATATTGTTCTGCAGACAAGTAACGTCGAAACAGTCCTGAAACCGAAAACAACCCGGCAAATTGGAGAAAGTTTGTGTTTTACATCTACACATCAAAACCGTGGATCATAAAAGTAACAAAGTATTATGCAGCGAATAAAATAATTTCCGTAGAAAATTTGTGTGTGTTAACAAATCACGATAATTGAATGAAAACTTTTTACAATGCAAGGAGAAGTATCGAACTATTGTAGGATAGATACGACGCCCAATTTTCCCAGCTGCTAATGAATTGAAGCCCCACTAGTAAGCCACGCCACAACATACAAGTCATGGCTTAGGCTATAATTTCTAAGCCTTTTTACCATGTATCGATTTTTGGCTGCGAAGCATGGTTAAGCTTGCGGTAAAATCAAGAAAAATTTATACGAAAATGATTAGATTTACAGGAGTTTAATCTATTTACGAGGATGATGTCTAGCAGAGGTTGCAAATGATCGAAATAATATTTTCGGGGGTACATGATACCGTATATATAATTCTTGCTTAAGATAATGGTAGATTGAGGAACGGTGCGTCGGTAAACTCTGTATCAGAATAAAATATAGCGTTTACAGAGTTGAGATACTAAAAGGACCCATTGGTATCAAAAAAGGTTCAAGGAGTAACCCACTGGAGATATTATAAGAAAACAGGGTTAAGAAATTAACGAATCTCAAAATCTATCAAAGTTAAACTAGAAATAAGGACAAACCAATTATATTGACCGACTACACACGAATCTGCCAAGTACAGTCTAAGAGTCTATATTCCGTCTGCGTTGGAATGTTAGAACGGCAGGCAGACAGGAGAAACAGGGCTGTGAGTAGGGCCGAGCACCCCTCACGTTACTTCTGTTCTGACCACGTGACCTTGTCAGCTGGTCACGTGTTTTTGTGTCTAACACGTGGTCGAAATAGAACGTTTTCATTGGCCGGGTTATGGATGGGAAGCAGTTGGAAAGGGTCTTCCTTGTCAAGCGTTTGCATGTGATGTGGTTCTGAACATAAGGGTACTAGACTTCCGAGAGAATACGAATTTCGACTCAGCGAGCAGCAATTATATGTCGTATAAATGCACTATGTATCAAGTTAATGTTAGTCGATGTAGTTTGTAGCGGCTAGCAATTCTTGCGAGGATGAGATGGGTTTCTAAAGAAGTTTCTAACTAATAAGGAAGAGTAGAGTAGGAACCTCAAATACGGAACCTGCGAATATACGAAAATCAGAATACAGAAATGAATCTCCAAGGCAACGACGGCAGGTCAATCAAACTGCTATCGTGTAGAGACTAGAGATGTCTGGTAATACCAGATGGAATAAAACATTAGCAAATATAGTTATAAATTCCCCCTAATAACTTAGGGGGAATTTATTTTCAGTATCAGCTAAGACCTCCTCACTTATTGTGCAGGGAAGATCACCATTATATCTAAATCTTAGGTAGATATGATCAGGTAGATATAGATAGGGTCAATATTATACGACTTTTGTGAAGTAGAGAAAAGTAGCAACATTGACTTTAAAAAAGATAGATTGATCCTAAAATAGTAAAATACTGAGTAAAAACTGAGACAAAAAGTAACAATTCATTTTACAGATGAATGAAGTCAGAGAATCCTTACTAGATCCGATTAGATAATGACAACATCTAAAGCAAGCTTCAAAGCAACTGTGAGCATTAACTAAGCAACTAACAGTTACATCATAACAACGATAGCTAAATGAGAGATTGGTCTTCATTCTTTAAAACTAAAGAACTGAGCATAATAGCATATCGATTTTTACTGATTAGATCACGAATGCCACCTTGAGATGTCACTAAAAACATAGAACAGCGGCAGGTATTTCAGAACATACGCGCGTGCGCGGCTCTTTATAGTGTTAACGATACAAAACTTTTCCATCAGCAGCATCTAAAAGAAGGAAGAGCGTGTTACAGAAAGTGTTGCGGTTTTTAGCATCGTCACTTGACGTCACGGGAAATATAAATATCCGTGTTATTTGCTAAATTACTCCCTAATATACATCGCCATATATGGTAACTTACAATGCTTGTCGAAATTTTCAGTCAAATAGCAACGGTAAAATGGCCAACATTAAATAATTCTGGCTGTCCCAGAATTATCTAGTCTGGGAATGAGAAGACTCGTCTATCACCTTTAATTTGTTTGAACCAGGAGGCACAGAAAACAAACTAACTTGATCATCAGGCAAATAAAAATATTCTGAAACAAGCTTGTATAGGTGGTTGCCGATACAATTATTACTAATTACTAACCGTTGTATGAAACGAAAATACTACATGGTATCCGGTTCTTAATAACAGAAACACTGATATGATAATTGATATGAGGAGTGTATCAGTGATACAATTTCAACAACTGACAATCAGTAGTTTTGGAGTGCCGGAGTGGTAATGAAGCATCAATCAATGACTAGCAGCTTTTAAAAGGTTTGGGTAATTGTTTGAAGGTAATTGCTTGAAAAGCTATGATGTTAGTATTGTTATCTCGTTATCTGAGATCGGAGATCAGATCATTAGTACAAAACACCCAATCAAACAACACATTATGTAATAAAATGGTAACACACAAACTGGATTTCTGAAAGAAGAGATACTTAAATCGACTAAAACAAACATCTCAGAAAATGACGGGTTTTCTAAGTAAACCGATCAAAGGGAAGCAGAACAAGATAATTAAGATAATTAACTTCATGCTGATAACATCAGACCAGAAATAAGAGACACACAGTTTCGCACCATTAATAACAGCCACTGTCCAATGATTACACCAAGGTCAAGCATGTTGGATTACAAAAAGACTGCTCACTATTGATTCAGCTGAAAGTTGTAATCTTCAAAGAACCGGAATCTCAGAATGTGATGTCATTTCTTAAAATACAGCTCATGAAAGCAATATCTGGGGCTGTTTCCGCGAGTTGATTGCAAGTGCAGCCTAGCTCTGACAGAATACCACAAGAAAGGGATACTGCCAACCAACATCAATTTGGAGCGATCTCGGAATTTACCTTTTATAGCATTAAACGACTAAACGACTGAAAAAGGTGAGGGAAAACTATAAAAATAGAGCAGAGGAGCGGGATAAAAATAGGATTCGGTTGAACGTTGCCGCAAAAACTCTCCAGATACGAAGTAAGAAGGATTGTGCATGTTGCAGCTAAGTGCAGGAAACCACTATGAAAAGCGTGACCTCAAACTGTACAGAGCAAAGAAATTAGAAACTGCACAAGCGGCAACGACCAATTAGACTGCCATGGTTTCTACTGATACTCAATACTTAGTTTAACTTGCTTTATTCAGTGTAGAATATAATAGGCAAATAGCAGCGGTTTCAAATTTACATAACAATACATTACTCAGATTATACAGGCAAAATGTATACGTTATTTATAAAGTAGGTTGTTCAGATCTTCGCGTATGACACGATTAGGAATTTAATCTGATGAGCTAAGGGAATTATCAAATGAACCACGGACACTAAGTCTGATGATTTCTAGACAGATTTACCTTGATCACATACTGTATTTAATTGTGATGTCATTAAAGTGTACTGCAATAAGCATCAGGAGAAAAGATACAGTACGAGGAACTGCAGTCAACTGCAGTCAACTGTACACTACACACTCAACTAATACATCGCTATTCACGATGTGCACCTTACAGAAGTAGTAATAAATATTTCAGAGTACGAAATATCCCTTTCTTAGAGCATCCTAGGTACTATGTAGATATCATGAAGAACAACAAACAGCTCTACCAATCCAGTAAGCAAAGTATATACAGTAAGCAAAGTATACCTTTACAGTAAGCAAAGTATACCTTGACAATGCATATCATGAAAAGAACCACCCCAAATGTTCCAACACGCTCCGCTGAATGAATTAAACTCTGTACAGATTACAGAAATTGCGTCGTCCGGTAGATCCAATCAGTAGCTCGGCCGGTTAATCAACATTTGATTAATGCGAGTACTGCATTCCATTGCGGAGGTTACTTTTGGGATATTTTCGGAGTTTAACTGGCAGTATTTTTAGGTTTAATGAAACTTTAATTTAAGATAATCGATATTAATAATCAGACCTACGACTCAAGAATGGCGTTAATAAAGAGTAGTTCGAATACTGGTTTATAAATTTAGGAAATACTGCATAATTACTTTGCAATTTCCAAGTAACACGTATCATCAGACACTGATCCATTAGCAAAAATGATCCGAAGAATACCACTTTAGAGCATTGTAAATTCCGTTCACCGTTGTAGGTACATTGGTAAAAGCGGAAATCCTCTGCATATGACGGAATAAGGATGCCTAAAATTGCATATTCCGGACATCGTTACAATAATAACTTTAACAAATCAACATAGAATTAAACAGCTGAATGAACTGCCAACTTTAACGCTTTAAGCTCAGAAAGTGGAGACGAAGAGAAAGAAGATGACTAGTACTAGTACTTTGAAAATTAAATAACAGATGACTAGTACTTTGAAGATGAAATAACAGATGACTAGTACTTTGAAGATGAAATACTGTATACCCTGTCAAATGACAAATGAGACGTTTGGAAACCCATGATAAACCAGACAATCAGAACTGTAATCAGGGACCGTATCTGAAACACTGATAAAAACGAGCTTGACAGTTTATTAAACATGGAGGACTCAGTCTAGTCCAATGAGAGCACGTCTTACATCACCACGTGATCTATTTCCAGTCACATGACCTGGTTTCACATGATCTAACTTGAGTCCGGGACCCGGGTCCTGATAACCCGCCTGTCTTGGACAAGACTTTTAGTGTACAAGAAGACCGCTTTTTGGGGATCAAATATACTTTAACCACCGACTCTAATTGGGATTACTAAGTTGGTTAACTAATAATTAGCATGACTTGAATTAGATATCGGGAACCGCCTTAAGGAAGTACCCAGTACATGGTACTTCTCATGCAATAAGATATCCGTCACTATTAATCGTAGTTCTATTATAGTACCACGAAGATTTGAAGAAATCGTGTCCTAGGATTGTTGAAATCGAAATACAAATGCAGCATTCACATAACAGTGATCAGTGTAAAAGATAAGAGCAAGGTACACCAATGATACATAGTACTGGCATAATACTGGTATGATATTATGATTACTCTAAGAATGTTGTAGCACTGATAAAATATCATACAAAGATATGACAGAGGGAATATGCTGCTTGGCTTATCACTGCGTTAATCATTAGGGGCTAATGAGACATATCATAAGATGATCAACATGAATCCTGATAATCTGATATCTCTGCCACGTTACAGAGCTACGGCCCTTACAGATCTCTGTGTAGGGTACATCACTTGAGAGCAACATTACTATATTATATCATATTTAAAGATTATACAGGAACAAATTCTGGTTCCCACATGCTTGCCAAGCTCCTACACAGCTACTACACAGCAAAATAACTAGGGGGGGGGGGTAAGATGACCTCGATTTTTTGACCATATGGCCTACGTCCGGGTGTCATGGTCAAATGGTCAAAAATTTTTGACCATGACCATAGCCAAAATTTCAAAATTGCCGTGGTCAAATGGTCAAAATTTTTGACCATGACCATGGGGGAAATTTCTATGAAGTCGTGGCCATAGTTGTGTTTTTTGACCATTGACCTTAAGAAAATTCCAAGGAATCGTGGTCATGGTCAAGTTTTTTGACCATTGACCATGGGGCGAATTCACGTTTGTTAGTGGTCATGGTCATTTCCTTGACCATTGACTATGGGGAAATTCCAGGGTGTCATGGTCATGGTCAATTTTTTTTGACCATTGACCATGGGGTAAATTTCAGGGTGTCATGGTCAGTGCCTTACCCCCCCCCCTAACTAAGTGTGTGTACTATGGACGGTAAGCCTAGAGGTGGAATCACATGACTTCACCGTGTCCATTCTGCTTTGTTCAACTTCCGTTCTTGATCAAAGCGAAATTTGAGTATATCTTAAAGTATACTCGGTCTTTAGGGAAAGAGCGCAAACGAATCTTACAATTCGAAAGAAAAAGTTCAGCTAGTCAAGCCAGAAAATTTTATATAAGGCACTAACTAAAGACACTAACTGAAGGGGATGGACTTATCCGAGACTCAAATGTTCAATGCTGTGTTGTCTTAAAATTATGCCAGCTAAATCAATAGAATGTTAGCTCAAACACAGCGTAATCCCAGCCCGCTGCCCGAATCGTGCTTAAAACCAGTTAAGTAGCTGCTGTAACTCAGCCCACTAGCACCCCTCACTTACTACTTAGCAGAACAACTTACCTCTTGTACTGTGTGAGAGGAACAGTCTGAACAACCCCACTGACATCGCCCACGTCCCAGCACACTGGATCTGCGTACTCCTGACACGCGCGCCGCGGGAAACACTTGTCCGCGAAGTAGCGCTTCTGCAGCACCTCGTACGGGTCTTGCTGTGCCATGCGGAGCTGGTAGTCTGAGTCCGTAGATCTGATGGAGGCACGGCTGGAACACCGGGATATTCGGTCTGATCTGAGGGACCAGCGGTCTGGTTGTATGTTAGATCGTAGTCCGAGGAGGGAGCGCAGAGAGCTGACGGAGGGAGTACGGTGTTTCAACTTGGGAGATTTAGCCTTGTTTGGGTTACCGATAATGGGCCTCCTCCCTGACCCTCCACGCTGAAAGTTGCTGAGATTCTCGTAGATGTGAGAAGTGCTAGGCTGCGACTCTTCAGAAGATTGTCTCTGCAGTGCAGATCCGTATCCCGAACTAGACCCGCTGGATCTCTCAGAAGACTGCCGTACAAACGGTTGTGCTGGTTGTTGGGTCAGTGATGGTTTTCTGGAATATCTACTGGTTTGAGCCACATCAGAGACTCTAGCCTCACTCCTCTCTATCTCCAAGTTTTGGTGAGCAGCACGTATTCCAGCTAAGTGCAGCTTGTGTTCTTCCTCTAATCTTCCTGTCTGTGTCTCCTGTAAACTTTGTTGTCTTCTTGCTTCCCTCGACCTCTTCCTGGAAATACTCTCCTTCAGTTTCCTCGACTCTTGTCGCTGATTTCTCTCTCGTTCTTCCTCCTTCTTCACCAACCGATCATATTTCTGCTGCTCTCGTCTCTCGGCAGTTTTACGCCGATCGTTTCGACGTTGAGCTTCCTCCTGCTGCTGGTTTCGGTTCTGCATTTCCCGCTGCTGTGCTTGAAACCGTGCTTGTTGCTCGTGAAACTGCCGGCGAGATATCAAGCTCTGATCCCCGATGAACGTTAGACGAGGTTGGTAACGTGAGGACACGTTGAAGGTGTTGACGTAGACGTGTTCTTGAGGAGAAGGATGGAGGAGGTATTTGGGGGTGGGTTTCAGGGCGGAAGTTAAACCTCCCAACACCATCTTCGAACTTGACTAGACTGGCAAGACGACTGTTGTGGTTCAAAAAGTGTGACGAGACGCCGGTACTAAACAGATGAAACGTAAAAAAGGACGGCTAGTATGTAGTGTGATGAGCGACGGTGCTTGGCATGGCAGCAGGAAATCGGTTATCAGCACTCCCCAATACCTGCTCATGCTCCACGTTATACCATTACCACATGGAGTTGCTCTCCACCAATCACACCGCTCCATCTAACCGAACAGCCAATGGGATTGCAGTATTTCTTATCACGTGATTGACCGAGGGCCAATGGGAGGGCTTAACTGAAGCAGGATGCATTAGGGGGCAGGGCTCTGCAGGCTAGGATAGGGTGACGTAGCGGACCGGAGTTTTTGGGGCACTGATCCAGGTCTCAATGGGTGGTAATTATGTCATTAATGGGATCTTCCTTAATTCATGGATTATTCGGAGCTTCATTCCTATTGACTTGTTAACTACTGTACCAAGATATGGAACTTAAATTTTACTACTGACTAAATATATTATATGATACCTAGAAAATAGGACGAAACAGAAAGAGAGCCGTGCTGGTGGAAGATAACTTAAGACACGGACCTGTCACAAGACAAGTAGATGTATAGTCTGACCCGGATGTAAACAACCCGCTCTCAAATCCCCTGTCTTTGGTACGGTACATCCGACCCACAACCCTACCACATAGATCTCTAGTTCCTGACTGGGTCTCCCTCAGTCACGTGATATATTAGAGCCAATCAGAGAGGAGGTCCAACTGAACTGCAGAACATTGGGCTGTCCCGATTTGTGCGGTGTCAGAAGGAGCGTGCCTGACTACTTGCTCTAAGAGCTCATGGTAGAATTTTAATTCGGGAAATTAGAGACAGGCTTGGTGACCGGGTCTGAGTGAGTAGGTTAATCATGTAATTAGTTTTGTTAGCATACGCATTAAGTATTGTGTGTACTGCATAATATCTAATTAAAAATCTACATGTTTGCACGAGCGTACATCTATACACGTGTGTACAATTATCAAGCGTGTGAAGATACTGACAACAAGGGATACTAATGAATGAAAAGGTTTTTTTCAAGTAAGTCAGTAAATGATACCAATAAACCAGTGTTGAAAACTCTTGATTTCTTTAAGCGATGATCGAAACTATGAAAGTTAATGTGTGGAAATGTGGTGCAGTTTTATCTACTTTAAACAATTCTTTTTTATTTCAGCCGAATATGATATTTTCATTTCTATTCGAGTCGAAAAAATCTTTTTTCCGTGAAGAAATGCAATCAAATATGATGTGGCCTGAATTGTAAATTGTTACATTTTGACCAAACATGAGGTTAGAATTTCCCGCTCTATTACATTACATGCAACGCGTAATGCGTATATTCCCACTTTAACTCTATCTATAAACTGGCTTTAATCAGTCCTTATTCACACTTATTCCAATAATTCACACTACAACACACACTACCACAAACTGTATAATCAGTCCTTATTCACCCTTATTCCAATAATTCACACTACAACACACACTACCACAAACTGTATAATCAGTCCTTATTCGCACTTATTCCAATAATTCACACTATAACACACACTACCACAAACTTGTTAATTACCACAGCGTGTAGACATAACTGGGATTAGCACTGCTCTATTGAACAGATGTGGTGTATTTCAAGATAATTGGAATGTGACCGTGTTGGCACGGTTTCCATAAAACATCGGCAGCTGCCAACTTTAGCTAACTATAGCCAACTATAAGCTAACTATAGCCAACTATAAGCTTGACCAACGTACGCAGTATTTTTTATGCAGCTGCTTTTATAGACAGCGCTAAGAATCAAGATTTTATGACACGGTAGTTGGATTAATTAGGGAGAATTGCTAGGTCCAGTAGTTTTGTCAGGGTATGTCGTAAGTTTCTGGTAACAGGGTAAGATTCTAGCGATAGTACAGGGAGGCTAAGAGAGTTTGAAAATGTAGACATAGATGGACAGGGATCTGGATGAACATTGATGGACAGTGATCTGGATGAACATTGATAGACAGGAATCTGGATGAACATTGATAGACAGGGATCTGGATGAACATTGATAGACAGGGATCTGGATGAACATTGATGGACAGGAATCTGGATGAACATTGATAGACAGGGATCTGGATGAACATTGATAGACAGGGATCTGGATGAACATTGATAGACAGGGATCTGGATGAACATTGATAGACAGGGATCTTGATGAAGATTGATAGACAGGAATCTGGATGAACATTGATAGACAGGGAGATCTGTATGAACATTGATAGACAGGAATCTGGATGAACATTGATAGACAGGGATCTGTATGGACATTGATAGACAGGGATCTGGATGAACATTGATGGACAGGAATCTGGATAAACATTGATAGACAGAGATCTTGATGAACATTAAACAGTTTTCCCATGTTATACACCGTCGCGCTTATCCTTACTCCCGACAATAACGGATGCGGGTAACATGAAATTTGAGTAGCAGATAGCGATGATGATTATTTGAGCGGAGTGTATACTACAACTGTGTTTCTACTGTTGAAGCCAGTCTAGTGTGTGCCACGTGTAACGTTTGTCTGATGTAAAACATGTACGTGCTATTGACAGGCATGGTCAATGTGATGTAAGTGCAGGTGGGTGTAGTTGGATCTCTGATCCATACAGGAAGCAGGAAATCTACAATATTGTAAGATCTTGATTCTTAGACTGTACTCTTGTCTCCAAAACAAGGACAAATATGATTTTTCATTTGAAGCTTTTCAAATAGTGCAGTGATTTTATACACAATGAACAGAAAATATAACGATAAATTCTTAAATCAAATGCTCCAAGAAAAGGCCACACTGTACGATCTCAGGGAATGCCAAAACGTAGAATCACCTGAAAAATTCAGGTCGACACAGGATGGCCCCTTTTATAATCCAAATAGATATGTTACTTCTTCCTGGATCAGTTCCAACTTATCCTCAAATTATCCACCAGCAGCGCCGTGCTACTAGCACGAAAGTCAAATTACACAGAGCAGCTGCAAGTGTTAGCTGCTAACTCTGTAGCAGACAGCTGAATAGATCACACTCAGGAGATACGTATCAGATATCTATAGTTTTGGGCAGGTCCACCATGAACGTGTAGTTTTGATGTCGACTCCAGGGTGTATCAGTGCTCTAACCCAACACAATACACACCGCCTGTCATCACCAGACCTGGCATCACGTGGTCCGGACAACCAGCCAATCGCTGGACAGGATTCCCAAGGAGAACCTATTAGAAAGCAGCACGCAGATACAGGGACCAATCAGAAGGGAGAAGGGAATGTGGGAGAACCAATGAGACGTTAGGATGGGGTTATCGTGGAGGAGCCACGGGTGCAAATCGTGTTGAGATTATGTTAATTCAGGGTGTACTTTTAGTGCTTGTTCAATGTAAGAAGACGTGGAAAGTGACAGTTACTAAGTGACGGTTACTTAGTTACCGTTTCTAGGTAACGGTTACTTAGTGACGGTCACTAAATTACAGTTTTGTGTATCAATGAAACTACTTAACTAGTTAAGTGAGAGTAGCTATTTGGTAAGAATAACCATTAACCAAGGATAGGTAAACAGGAGCTGGAGAAATTAGGTCCGTCACATTAACGTTCTATTCGTTCAAAAGCAGAGAATCGGATCGAAAGTTGCCTAGATAGGCGCTGGTGGTTATTTAGTTTGACAGATAATGTCACGTGATTACAATAAAGGTTTGGTTGGGGTCCAGGAGATAGTTTTCCTTCATTTTGAGGCTATCTTGCCACATGGTTTATGAAATTGCACTTGCTATGAAATACTCTTCAATGAAGGGTATAATCGAAAATTAAATTGATCTACAACTTGGTAATTTCTCGTCTCCCTGTCGGAACTCGACCTGATTAACAATAACATTGCCAGAGAGAAAATGAGCTGTATTTTGAAACATGATCCCAGCTACAGCAGCACACACCCGGCCCTACTCCGGACACCGGAATTTGGAAGTCTTGTGCACACTGCACGATGTTCCGGAATTGTACTCGTGTACACGTTCAGTTACATTCACAGTTTACACATTTACAGTTTACACAATTAATGATCTATTCTGGAATAATCACATCCCAATTAGTTCGAGTAATTCAACCGATTAAATCTAAATCGGGGATAATTTCACCGCTATATATGGCGTATGATTAAGCGTAAAATGAGATGTAAACTAGCTGTAAGAAGAGTGTATTTAATGACGTTTTCGATCCGTCATCATCCACAGCAACTCGATTTTTCTTTCATTAGAACTTAATTTGAATTTTCCCTTCATCAACGGCTTTATAGTTTATAGCTGAGATAAGAATATGCTGAAAAGAAACCCTTTACCCGACGTTAACAAGAGAAAAGTGGTGCTAGTAGAATATTCTAGCTAGTAGAATATTCTAGAAGTTTTCTAAATAACGAGTTTGTATTATATCAAGAAGGATCATGCAATGCGAGAGAACTTGAGAATTGCGTGAAATCTAGGGTGATTTATTGCGAAACCCACTGTTCAATTGTGAATGAACTTTCGGAGGAAGCATCGTCATCTTTACCGCACGTCACCCTGAATGTAACGTCATTAAATACAATTTACTTAAACAGGATTATAATATAATAAGTTACTTAAACAGGATTATAGGTAATTAAGGGAACGTGTAATTAGAATTAGAAGATAAATATTGGATGATAATCAAAGATTGAGTAATGAAAATGATCAATGAATAAAATACAGAAGAAAATAAATAGATTATTCAACCCTGGGCGGAAAAATAAATTTGGACTGTCTTTGTAATATCTCTCAAGCAAATAAATATTGGATGATGATTTGTGATTAAGTGATAATAATGAATAAAATCCAGTAGAAAATAAATAGATTATACAATCCTGGGTTGGCTCAAAAATCAAATATGAATTTTGACCGTCTTCGTAATATCTATCAGGAAAGAGCTCTGTTCCCTCTTAAAAGTCCTCTAAAAATGCCGGTTAGAAACCACCCTGATCTGAAGTATTATATTCTCTACCCGATTTTCTCTCCGCCGACAAAGGATGACAAGACAAATTAGTAAGTTCGACAAGTGTATCTGTCAGTTGACAGCTGAACAGAATTATAACTCTTTGTCTATTACTGTGCCACATAATTCTAGTTGTAAATAAAATTTGGTCGAAGCACAAAAACTGCAATGTCGAAATCATTTATTCGTTGGTTACTTCTAAATTAAACAGTTTTGTCAGGGAAATAGAGACATGAAATCGGCTGAGGTTTAAAATATCCACTATTCACAAATTATGTATAGATATGCAAAAGCTTATTTTTTGTCATAGCAGGTGTGATTCCAGTAAATATGGAAAGACCAGATTGTACATAATGCACATAAACACAGACACACACACAGACACATACACCACTTGTTAAACACAGCTAAATATCCCTTCCATTTGATATTACTTTTCTGGGTTCAGAAAAAGGAAACGCCTTTATAACTCAGTTAAAAGTTGACAGCTGAATAAATGTTAAACTAGAATTTAGATACGTTTAAGAAGGAGTTGAGGTAGGTCTTCAGTGTCAACTACGACTTCAGTGTCAACTACAGTCTTCAGTGTCAACTAAGAAACTACATTTTACAATTAACAACACAATTTTGGGTTTGTGTAGGGCAGTTATCAAGATTTACTGTTTTATTTAACCCTACATATCTTCCTGCAGTATCGCTGCGTATTGCACATGATCCAGGGCAGTGAACAAGATTTACTGTTTTATTCAACCATACATATCTTCCTGCATTATTGCTGCAAATTGCGCATGATCCAGCATTGCTCTAGATTCATAATTTATGACTCGTTTAGATATCAAGATGTTGCTATATCCCACAGTGCAAATGGTGTTTTATAGGCGCTGCTAAGTAAAGTGAAAGGGGTGTAGGTCTACATGAGAAAATTATAGGCTCGCATTCCACAATTATAGCGGAATCCGCATTCCTGAGACGAAAATGTGATCTTTTTGTGGGAATGAGTGGACAGTCTTTTAAAAGTAGAGCAATATTTATTCATTTGATTATTGTATCTAGGGGGATTTAATATGATCAGTGACGATTCGGGTATTAAAGACGCTACACATTCTTACCAGTTATATTTGTGTCTTAAATCCAAGTCGAAATTTCCAAATTTTACAACGGAAGGAAGAACTGATCTCAGCAATATAACGTAACCTTACCAAACAGAACACATACTTCAAGATCATGGATGTCTTTATCAGACAGAACTTCCGTTCTCAAAACATTAAATGGAATGCCGACTTGCATTATAGACATAAATCATGATCAAACGAGAAACGTCATATCATGCGAATAAAGCGTAATCTGTAAAACAAACACGGTGCTCCGAAACGTCAGATTATGTAAAACAAACAACAAACCTCAAAGAGACACAATCTAAACACACTCAAACAAACAATCCGACACACAACCCTATCTTTAATTCCGAACCAAAATCTGCGATGACGCAGAAGTTCCACTGCAACTTCCACCCTCACAGACTACCGCCAGAGCTCGTTAAATCGTTAGTCTGAGTCGGGAAGATGCCCGAAATGCCGGGGATTCCCACAGCAAGCAATCTTGGTATACTGACGAGTATAATTGGGGGAGATATGTAGGATTTGGGAAACTGGACGGAGTTAGGGAAAGTCACGTGACGACATGTGAGTGTGTATGTGGGGAGTGTGGTGGAATGTTGTGTGCTGGTTAGTAGACCTCATCACTGTCTAATGTGAAGTGTAGTTAGTAGTAAGAAGTTAGGTTGGTAGTTAGTAATAGCAGTTAATATAGTCAGTAGTACTCAGTACCAAGTACTGTAGGTAGGTTCTGTGTTTCAAGTTCGAGTTACAACTGATGTAAACAGTCTGCTGTGACGAGAGCTACTGATAGAGAAATACCAACTTTAGTGAACTGTAGAGATTGTTAAGATTTTAACTGAGATCGGAACTCTTGCAACTGATGAATTAAATTAAACATAACAGGGGACAAAACTGAAAGCGAATCCATTCTGGGATGACTTCGCTATACTACTCGCACAAAATGTAAAAAAGAAAGTTCGCAGCCACGCCCATTTTAACCAAGCAAACTGTGAACACTGCGATTGAATGCACTAATGAACTGAATGCACAAGTTCAAATTTCCAAACAAGATTCCCCGAAAATTCCGCTGTTCTCACAAGTATATGGGATGTGAGTGTTGGTCAAGATAAACTTGTGTGGTCTAAAGAAACCAAACTACCAATGAGATCAGATCTACTTAGACGAGAACCAATGGGAGATAAGGATACTCAGACGACAGCCAACGGGAGATTAGAATGGTTTTGTATTCATCATGCACATACTTCGTAGTGGCAGGGCCAGCTAGCTGAATGAGAATATGTTCATTCAAATGAGTTTGTTTTGAAAACACAGAATATTTATGAACGTAAGTTGTGAAGCATATCATTCACGAAATGATATTGAAATGGTGTTTAAAGATAGTCTCTGTTTAATGTTTATTTCCTATTGAGAGCTAGCTTGCTAGTCACGTCGTAACTCGTATTGAGGCACGTCAGAAAGTTCCTAGTACCAGTAACAAGAGTCACATGTTCAGTGTGAAGTATCCTGAATTCAGACTGAGCTTGTACTGAGCTTGTACGATGTTATCTATACATTATATGCTATACATTATACAAATTAAATTATTTGTGTTAAATCTCAAATACAGTGTACGGGTACGATGTGAATAAGTAATTTGATCCAGCCTGGATTTTCTAAACCTAAAACTTCCCAAAATAGCTCACTTCAGCATTGCATACTATGAACATGACGTGAAAAGGAAAGAAGACTACAGCAAACACCAGAACTATACACAATTAGTAACAAGCAAAAAACTACAACCCATGATGTATACACAGAAAAAGGCGGCACAATGTACAGTCGAGATGATCTCACGTTAAGACTAAATATGCACTTTGCATACTTGGCAAGGGACTTGCAGGCACAAAACATTTACAATTCCTCAAATTTGCTCACACTCCACGGTATGATTCACACTTAAAAATTGAAAGGATTCCAATGAGTGAAAAGTTTTGATACAAAGGCTGGAATTTAACAGAAGCAAACTCGAATTAAAGCAGAATACTCAACACCAAGCGATCGCTAACCAGCTCTTTAGAACCGTTACAGTCTACAAGGAACACCTCATCAAGTTTTGCCGCAATCAAATATTTTGTACTCGTCTATTTCGCCGCAAAAGCAGCCAAGAGTAATGCCAGGATTCACACTTGAATATTTTCCCGGAATTTAATATATTTTAGAAAGTTCACTACTGCTGGTGTTCTCCTTCAGTAGATTACAGCTAGTTATTTAATTTTGTAGTTTAAGTTTGATAATCGTAACAAATAATATTTCCAATAGGCTATGTCTGAAGTAAGTACCTATATCAGTACCTGTATATACTGGGTGCTATCTACTTACACACTGTGTGCTATGTAGTAAGTACATACATGTATACATACACTGTGTAGAAGGTACATATACACTGTGTAGAAGGTACATATATACTGTGTAGTAAGTACCTACTACTCCTATCTGTACACTGCGTGTTATATGTAGTAGGTAGTAAGCGGCAATGCAGGGCGTGTACCGAGTAATGTGTTTTGTATAACAGCACAATGAGTGTACATATTATGTGTTATTGTATGTTGGGAGACTGTTTACATAACGCGACGTTTCACACACATTTCACACATTCCAAACAACAACCGTGGGAACAATCCACATCCTTGAGTACAGACTTACACAAACATTCTCCACTAGGTTCTGTAGGTACTCAAGTTCTGTAGGTACTTAGGTACATATGTCTAGAGCATGATTTTAGTGCACTAGTTCATAAGTTAAGTTATCAAGATTAACACTTCTTATGTCCACCACCTAACTTTTCTGAGAATTTTAGGGGACTTGTAGAAGATGATTATTTTAGGTGACTTGAAGAAGATGAGTATTTTAGGGGACTTGTAGAAGACGCGAAGACCACGTAGGAAGCGTTTCAGCGCTAGATGAGGCCCGCAATACAAAAGCGACAACGTTAGTACCTAAATTTAGTTTCCCAGTTGTTTCTTAGTCAGTGTTTCTTATTGTCAGTGTTACTCCCTACCGTATTGGATACGACCCAACGGTTGAACTGGAAACACGTGATGGCTTTAACCTAAGTCTGAGTAGACAGTGACGCTGATAATATCTAAAACGTTTTGCACGATGCACTGTGACCATCAACACTCCCTTCTCAATAACACACGTACAGTGTACATGTTACACAATACACAGGATTAGACAGTACATTTTATACATGAACAAGATTACTCAGTTCATTTTACACAATACACTAGATTACTCAGTACATTTTATACATGAACAAGATTACTCAGTACATTGTACACAATAAACAAGATTACTCAGTTCATTTTACACAATACACAACATTTATCTGTTCTCACCAAAGAGACTTACACACAAGCTTGTTGCTTGTGGATGACATAATTGAAGTGAGTGTGGACTTGGAGATAAGATGACGTGATTTTCATTGTGATGACTTGATCTGTGTTGAAATCTCCCAACTCTTTGTCTTGAAACTCATAACGCAAACCCTCAAGATTGTCCATAAATACCGACCTCAGATGGTTTAGCAACATCAATTACGGGGAGTGGACAGACAAAATATTACGCATCATGCTCGTTCAATGTTCATTGTTCATTGTTAAAGAGACTAAATTTCTTTGTCAAACTTGTCTTCTAAACAGTACATCCGCAGTTTCAGGAAGTTTAAAGTTCTCTCTAAATTGAACATTCACAAAAGTTCATATGTAAATAACAACAAGTAAATAAGTAAATAAGACATATGTAATCATAATGAGAGGGTTTCTTAGGCCGTGTTGTCCTAAGAAACCTACTGAGATTCTCTTGGCAATAGCGCAGGAGAGGACGAAATATATTACATGAAGTAACTTAGATAGAAGCGATGTATCTGTATTCTGTATACATTACTACAATATGTATTGATGTGTACATTTTTACATAGACAAACCTCCCCACCCACTGCTATAAATAACGGTGAGCTATGTCACGTGATTACAGTGTAACACAGAACGTGTAAAATATAGCCTGACTTGGTCCGTTTACGGAGTGTATCGAGATAATATTACTTTTACATTGCGGTGACAATTATTACGATAAACAAGTTGACAGGTAGTCTTAATAAAAATTCCTTGAAATACACGAGAAGAAGGGAGTGTCTTGAAATTCTTTAGAAAATCAAGGATACATCACGTGATTACACAAACTTATCACGTGATCACACAAAACTACTCACGTGATCTGACCGTATAAGAGCAGGTGTATCGTGTCTTATAGACAATGTAAACCTGCACCCTTCCACACAATACAGCCCACGGTTTTGGAATAATGATCCGATAAGCTTAACGAGGTCTCATTGGTCGGCGTGGAGAATCCGGGCTTTTCATTGGTGGGAAGATATCACGTGTACGCGAACCGGGGATAATTCGATACATGGATGCAGCTGAGCGGCGGATTATCGATTAGAGACAAGCAAATTGTGTGACAAACAGACATGTGTAGCAGCCAGACCTTCGTTAGACACAGAGAAAGAGGGTTTATTAACGTGCAGTTTTAGTCGATACAGTACGACAGATATCGTGACGTCAAAGTAGGTGGCTAAGGGATAACTGAGAAATTTGGAACGTTAGCCAGACACAATGGAGGGATGTTGAGTAACTGAACCGCAACAAGAAGTTCTGAAAGACAAAATCACAAAGATTTACTGTTATAACCGTTAAAACCTAAGCTGAACTATTCCGTGAAAAAGTTACCCGTTATCAAGAAATCCACTGACGGGGACCTGACCTTTCATGGTTTAATAGTCTGAGAAACTTCACGACTAAGGTAATATTGACTTCATTTAGGAAACATCCTATCATATCAACTATTTGCATCAGACATAACTATTCGTATCAGACAGAACCATGGATAACAAGAATCTAAAATGTCATAAAAAGCTCACATATATATCCTGACTCTTGTCCCGTTTACAACAAGACCCAACACGGGATACGAAGTGGAACACATCGCAATTTAAACCACGAAAGTAGAGAGACAACAAAACGGCAACACGCGTCCCTCCACTCAAACCAGCCCTTGTAATAAAGATTAGAGCGCTTTATTATACAGCCTTACCTCCACATGGCATAATGACCCTCAGGCAGTAACTGGCCAATCAGAATGGCTAACTAACTTCACGTGATACCTTCTAGCCAATAGCAGGTGCACATGAGGCCTCAAGCGCGGTCCTCACCTATTGAGGAGCAGTTTTCTTTGTGGCGTTCTATGGTTGGTCCGTTAGTTCGGCTCTCGGCAATACTGCTCTCTGATTGGTAGATGACATGTCACGTGGTACACTTGGCACCGTTCCAAACTGCTGAGGTGCCAGAGGGAGAAACGAGCTAAGTTCGATGGTTATGTAGGTTCTAGTATGTTCGTCTCTAAGTGATCGTTAGTGTGGACTATCGAGAGACAGTGGGGAGAGAGAGAGAGCTAGCAACTGTAAAAACTGCTCCAAGTCACCCTGAGGGGAAGACACACGAACTAGGAGAGAATCTTGGAGTAACGAGGTGTTCTTGTCGCACAGCTGGAGGTAATGGTTGGCAGCACTTGTATAGTTGGTAGAGTTAACAAATTTAATTAATTCTTTACCTCATTTCTCAGTTACATTTATTGCTGAACCTACATTTATTGGTGCACCATGATTCTTGATGCTTGATCGCTGATAGATGGACCATGTGAGGGTAGATGAAATCGGCAAACGTAGCTATGACCAATAACTTTCAAGAAACGAGGTTATCTTTTTTGACCTGCCCTTAAAGGAGTTCTTGTTAGTTGTTGCATAGCCGGTCCCAATGTGGCAGTTTGCCAGGCTTAATGAAAAAGTATCATTCCTTATCTTAAAATAAGCTTACAACTAGAGACAACACACAGTCGTTCATTGTAAAGTAAAATACAAAACAACGCTGTAACGAATGAAATAAGTTATGAGTAGCTTTGTAAAATATGTAGTTGTTAAGTACAGAAACAATATAATATATTCTCAGTAGCGACACTCAGCTCTCATTGGTTAACACAACATCTATACTGACTTTCGATTGGAAGGTTTCGTTTTGAGACATAGAACTTTGCTCTACGGAACAGTATCTAAGTGCAAAGTTTGTGGCCAACTTAGTTTCGACTTGAGACTTTAAAGAGAATCTTATTATGTTGATAGATATAAATATCTCCCGCGTCTGGTCCTCATTCTCATGAGCTACAGTTAAGAACATTAGAAGTGATTTTTCAATTCAACATTGCTTTCTCTAATGTACTTACATTTTACAGAATCTGCAATCTCAGCGATTAAATGTTCAAAGTTATAGTCAATAACATGTGCAGTCCGATCTTTAGTGCAACCTTCACACATGATTGACTTTTTACTACATGTTATGCAATGGTTGCTGATTGATAAGCAGCATGTAAAAAATTACAATGACATAAATTAGAAGAGGTTAGAAGGTAATGCTTACAGTGAGAGAGAGGCAATGTCATAGATCCCATGTTCGTTTAGCACTTTTGTCAGATGAGAAAGTCCAACATCAGTCAGCCATTCTGACAAACTCTGGTCACTATCAACTGAAAATGTTGTAGATTACTTGTACCTAATAAATAAAGTAACTGCAAGTAAATTTTGCATGATAAGATGGCTAACTTAACAAGGTTTGAAATTATAGGTAGTAGCAGTGAAATTTGAGTAATGTAGTCTGTAGCAGTGTAGCAAAAATTTTGTCGAGAATTGCTAACTTAGCACTGACATGATAGTAGCACCGACATAATGACATGTAGCAATTAGCTGAGTAGCTTTAAAATATCATGGTACAGACATTGTGATTAATCTTTGTAAATGTCTGTCTAGTGCAGCACATTGAGACACATTACGCAACAAAACTTACAACAACAGGCAAAATCCATTCCAGTACAAAAATCCTGAATGGGCACTATCATTTTAGTTCAAGAATTCAACAATCCAGTATCATGCACTATTAAACAATGAATCCAAACCATACATATTTCTTCTTTTTTCATATTTTCAAAACTGTATACAGAGTCACTTTCAACCTTATTAAGCCAACATCCACTCATGACTCGCTATTTATGATATCAAATCGTGAAACTGAATAATAGGCCTACCTGACGCAGTGTCAAATGAATCAGTTGAAATTGCTGAGAGTCTATTCTCTGCACGAGACATCCAAATGCACTAGAGAGGTAAGTTGTGAATTTTTCTTGAGGTTAGTGTGATAATCGAGTTAAGGGGGTAAAAGTTTAGCTAGACCGAATCACTGTCCAAGAACCTAAAGCACCCTAACCGGCATCAATTACACCACTTATTTTTTATTCTAAGATGACCCAATTTTGGAAATCGCAAAAAGAAAATTTTTCCGAGAATTTTGAAACTTTTGAAAATTCATATTGCATGAATAAAACTTAGCGGTTTCTCATTGAATCTTTTTGTGATTTCCAAGACTGCATCATCTTAGAATCAAAAATTCTAATTAATTAATGCTCATTACGGTGCTTAACTTTCTGTAAAGACAGTTGGTCTAGCTTCCACAAACCCCTGTTTTCTAAAATTCCCCCTCAAGCACTGAGACGGAATTTTCAATATATTAGAGGGTGTAAAATAAGATGTGAGTATTTGTGTGAGTGTATAGGCGCAAGTCGTGTGCCATGTATGGTTGTGTGTTACATCAGGTTTCTTTTGATATTTTTTTATAACAGGTATTACGTACTTTGAATAAAAGAATAAAAATAGTACATATCAATAGAGCAATTTCCTTCTACAGTCATCCCCCCATTTATCGGGCCCTGATTTACCGGGTCCCCTGATTTACCGGGCCTCATTCCTTTCCCAAGAAATTTCGCCTGAAATTTGAGCTAAAATTTTTTTTTAAAGTTTGCTGCAATGAAAATTTATAACACGTTTGTTTGATCTTGCCCTGTCAATGCGAAGATGCGATGTGATCACATGAAAGGAAAAGAGAAGTGTCTTGTGATACACTATATGTAACATAAAGTATCATACTAAGCAGTAAGCTCTGGAACAAAAGACCCAGTACAAACTCCAGTATTTTCAAGGCAACTCCATTTTGATTTTCCGTTCCCCCGAAAAGCCCGGTAATTTATCACACTCTTTTTGAATCTCATCTGACATTTGCCATATCAGTGTGGGGCGGTGTATCTCAAAACATCATAGATCCGGTATTTATAACTCAAAAACGCTGCATTAGGATGATTTTTGGTAATAATGATGCTTACAAAGATAAGTATGCCACTTGTGCTCGCTCTCGGCCTATCTCCTGCCAAGTACTAAAACACGGAAGCCAAAATAACCCCCATACTAATCGGCAAGCTAAGCCTTGTGCAAAATGTTCTTGCATGAAACGTAAAACCAGTAAGTCATTGATCAAGCCTTTTTGTTGTCAATTACTTGACGAAGAATTCTATGCCAAGGAATCTACTAAACCTTTATTTAAACAAAACGAATTACTGA